>LAPY01000077.1:272787-286265 GCA_000970635.1 Eragrostis tef | reverse complement strand
GCGGCGGAGGGCGGGGGCGCGGGGAGCCATACCTTGACGGGGTCGGCGGCGGCGCGGGATCCGACGGCGGCGGAGGCGGCCGTGCCGCGGAGAGGGACGGAGAGCGCCGCCATGGGGAGGAGATCGGGAATGGGGGAGGAGATTTCGCGTGGGCAGGTGCGCTAGGTTTTGACCGAGGCGGGCGGGAGCAGAGAGTTTTGCCTTTCCGGGGGTCGGAAGCGTCGGAGGCGAGAGGGGAGGGGAAGGTGGCGGCGCGAGGACAGGACGGACAGGGGCGAGCGGAGGACGCCCTTCTGATTAAAAAAGGTGGCCGCGCCGCGCAACGTGCTGCGTTCTGTGGGGGTAGGTGGTTGGTTGCCCGTGCGCCGCTGTGCTCGGCTCGGCTCACGCGTTCTCCACGCTCCGCTTTGCGTCGTCGCCTACCCCCACCCACGGCACCACGCGCCCACCGAACCTCCCCAAACTTTGGGCCATTAATATACTGCTAACCACTCCGGTAAAGACAATTACAGTCGCATCAGTGTTTGATTAAAGAAAACGGAAAGCAATTGCCATTCGTCTATGCGCTGGCTTTGACGCCATCGATCTCTCTCCAGGGAAATTGGTACTATTGAGCTTTGTATTGTCCTCTGATGTTTTTTATTGAGGAATCATTTTCCTCTGATGTTCACCAACCAGCCATTTTCCGGTGAGGTGACCATGTTGGATTCGTGCTTCTCTTGGGAAGTTCTTTACTTAAAGGCCCAGTTCGAAATGAATTTTTATACAACGGTGAATATAACTGCCCCCATTGTCCTTCATGAACTTTGATGTCAGCATCAACGAAAGACCCTTAGCTTAGCATCAGGATCCTTTCATTTGCCAGAATAAGTACCCAATGATTCAGCATCACGCTCTTCCCATCCACCATTGGTCTGTGCAAGAGAAAAGAAAGGTGGCAGATTCGATTCCCTTCCCACTCGATCGATCGGTCACTACGAGAAAAAGGGCTCCACATATACCCCTACGTCCCGATTGCGACTTCCCATCAAGCTTGACGGTTCAATAAAAAGACACGAGAATCTTTTAAGTATGTCCTCAGGACGTCTTCGTTGCAAATGCCACCCGTAGGAACCTGTGTTTTCTGTTGCTGGTTACAGCAAGACAGCCACTGTCTGAGTCGAGTGACATCGCGTTTTCGCAAGGCTTTGGGATAGGTCGAACAGGCCTAGAAACTCCCGTCCAAAGCTGTGACGATGGGCTGAAAACCGAAACCGGAGGAGGCAATGAAATTCGGGAGGCTCGGCCCACCAATCACAGATTCAAACCTCACGGTCTAAGCATGATTTTTCTCAATATAGTTTAACTTCAAAGTTACCAGAATTGATTAAAATTTGAATTCAGTATTGGTTGGGGTGCGCCAGGCAAGGGCAGTAGTGCAACGCCCGAGCGACGCGTAAGGGGCCCGGTGGCAAGCCACTGAGGTGGACCCTCCCCCACAAAATAAGATTAATATCAAAGTGGGCACATGGCCCACATATCAGATATTAAACTGATAAGAACAGATACTACACTTGATCTTAGCCAAAAGGCCGAGAAAGGTATGCCTTGATACGGAGCCCTGCACCTCGTTTTGTAGGGCGCTCTCGTGCCTATTCGCATCAGCAGGCGACGTGGTATTATTCGTTGCGATGCTGTGCCGTGCGGGGGGGAGGTGCTGCCGCGCAGGCACACGGACACGGATATTTTCTTACGGCCCAATATGAATGTGCGGCCTATGTACTCGGACAGCCCAAGAGCTCGGCTTTCATGTGGCCAGCCCATGTACTCGGAACAAAAGGACAATTTGCAGCGACACGAGCCTTCTTCTCTTTCTCGCCTTGCTGAAAATCACCTCGCCTCCTTCAGTCAAGGACAAGATTAGACTAATCCTCTGGTCACATTACACGGTTCTGTAAGTCTGTCTGTGTTTGTTCCAAATGCATTCTCTAGAGACAGAGTTGATTCAAAATATGTGATTTGTGCCCGTGGCTTATGCTCCAGCCAATGCTTGCTTCCTCGTCCCTAGAGTACAATTCATTCGCATAAACAAAGAGGTCGAGGTCATTGTTGGTGGCACAGTGGAGTTATCAAAAAGCCATGGGGACGAAGCACACACTCCTTTTGACTTCTCCCTACAAAAAATATATAAGTAGGATTGTCTTGTCGACTGAATTTGAAGTTTTAGAAATCAATGTTACACTAATCTCCTAGTCACACTCACATTACACATCTCCACACGAGAAGACAGAACACAACGCACGGCTTTCGCAGGTCCTAACCAACAGTCCACTCTCAAATTCCACGGCCAAGCTATATCTGCCAGTTGGCCCAGCAGCCGTTGAGGCCGCACATGAGAATGCCATGATTCCTGCAGGCACCGTGCAAGTCTGGTGCCCGACGTGCCGTGCCTCTGATGTTCGGTTGCAGCTGCGGACAGGGGCGGAGCCAGGTTCGGCGGCCTGGTTTCAAGCCACTGAGGTGGACCCTCCCCCACAAAATAAGATTAATATCAAAGTGGGCACATGGCCCACATATCAGATATTAAACTGATAAGAACAGATACTACACTTGATCTTAGCCAAAAGGCCGAGAAAGGTATGCCTTGATACGGAGCCCTGCACCTCGTTTTGTAGGGCGCTCTCGTGCCTATTCGCATCAGCAGGCGACGTGGTATTATTCGTTGCGATGCTGTGCCGTGCGGGGGGGAGGTGCTGCCGCGCAGGCACACGGACACGGATATTTTCTTACGGCCCAATATGAATGTGCGGCCTATGTACTCGGACAGCCCAAGAGCTCGGCTTTCATGTGGCCAGCCCATGTACTCGGAACAAAAGGACAATTTGCAGCGACACGAGCCTTCTTCTCTTTCTCGCCTTGCTGAAAATCACCTCGCCTCCTTCAGTCAAGGACAAGATTAGACTAATCCTCTGGTCACATTACACGGTTCTGTAAGTCTGTCTGTGTTTGTTCCAAATGCATTCTCTAGAGACAGAGTTGATTCAAAATATGTGATTTGTGCCCGTGGCTTATGCTCCAGCCAATGCTTGCTTCCTCGTCCCTAGAGTACAATTCATTCGCATAAACAAAGAGGTCGAGGTCATTGTTGGTGGCACAGTGGAGTTATCAAAAAGCCATGGGGACGAAGCACACACTCCTTTTGACTTCTCCCTACAAAAAATATATAAGTAGGATTGTCTTGTCGACTGAATTTGAAGTTTTAGAAATCAATGTTACACTAATCTCCTAGTCACACTCACATTACACATCTCCACACGAGAAGACAGAACACAACGCACGGCTTTCGCAGGTCCTAACCAACAGTCCACTCTCAAATTCCACGGCCAAGCTATATCTGCCAGTTGGCCCAGCAGCCGTTGAGGCCGCACATGAGAATGCCATGATTCCTGCAGGCACCGTGCAAGTCTGGTGCCCGACGTGCCGTGCCTCTGATGTTCGGTTGCAGCTGCGGACAGGGGCGGAGCCAGGTTCAGGCCAACCTGGGCTCCGGCCCCCCCTTGACTTTGTTGTTTCTTTGAGGATGAACAGTAATAATGGTTCTTAGACGATTAATCACAGCATTAGACAGCTATATTGTTCATTCCGGCCCCCTCTTCCCACTGACTCTGGCTCCGCCACTGCGTCAAGAGATCGCACCCGGCACCGTCGTCCCTTCGGTCGGACGCGACGCGATGGGGGTCGCCCAACCGCGCGATCACGCGAACCCACCAGCATTGCGCGCTACTGGCCCGCCACGTGTCCCTGCGCCGCGCCCGCGAATTTAAACGTCCCCGCTTGCTGGCCACCCATCCGTTTTCAGTTCTTCACGCGCCCCCGCCCCCTCTCTCTCTTCCAGCAATTCCCCATTCCGCCAATCCATTCTCCGCCCAAATCCCCGTCGAGCCGGAGGGGAACGGAGGCGCGATCTCCCCCAATCGCCTCCCGATCCCGCCCGCCTCCGCAGGTGAGCTCGATTCGTGACCCCGCCTCGATTTGTTCTGCGTTCCGTTCTGTGATCGAGCGAGGCGTTCGTCGAGGCCAGCGATTTCCCCCGTTTTCGTCCGAGCTGTAGATGCATTATATTGGGGGTTGGATTTCTAGGTGTGCCAATCCACGGGGTGCTTGCTGGGGTGCCCTCCGTTTGGTGGCGCGCTGGTGGTGCAAATACGGTTGCCGTTCTGGTGGTCTCACTGTACGGCGTGTGCGTGACGCTAGGCATTGTCGGTACGGTCGCGCGACGGTGGTGTTGGGTGTCCGCTCCGGCTCCGTTACAATCGCGTGCGCGTGGTTCTCATAGTTCGGTTGTCTTCGTGTGATTGCTTTGTGTGCTGCGCCGAAGGTTGTTTGGTGTTCAGTATTTCGGTCGTGGATCCTGTGTGCGACGTGATCTTACGATACATTGCGGTGGGTGATATTGATTTTGAGGTGTTACGTGCTTGTGTCCCCTTTTTTTCCAGCCGATTCGACCACATGATTTGAGACATTGGGCGTATGTTTGATGATTCAGTGTACAGGAGCTAGTTTCATTTTGGTGTGGATTTGCCTAATCTGACTGTGTGTTTCCCTCTAATTGCGGTGCTAAATTCCGTACTTTTTTATTTCATAGTGGTGCATTGAGATCTTTATATTTCTTGTTTGGTTCCCTGTTTTTTTATTGATTTCGCATGCTTTTGTCAGATGTATGCAAATGAAACATTTAGGTTTGCAGAAACTTGGTTGCTCTTTATATCTGTTATATTAGGACAGTCATTGCATATTCCTTTTCTCTTCCCGTTATCTCCTCATCAACGTTATGAACACTATACACCATAAATATTCTGACCGATTATGTAAACTGTTTCACCTTCTATGTAAGTCAAGAAAATGCATATTGAGGCACCAGGTTCCGTTTTATGTAGTCAGAGATAAGGTACTGTAAGGCATCTAAATCTCATTCTTTTTTTTCTTTTCCAACAGTGACCGACAGAAATAACAAGTCATTAGTGAAAATGCCCATAAGCTTCAAATATTGGGATGACTGTTTAGATCCAGAGGATATGAGGTTAATGTGGCAAGATCCTAACGTAAACAAAGAGTGGACAGATGCTGGGGAGGAGGAGGGACGGAAAGTTCATCTATCAAGGGACCCTGATGGCGAGGCATATCTAACACAAACTGAAATGATGGTGAGTGGTTCTGTGAAGCTTGATAGTAATATTTCCAGAGCAACAGATACTCAAATCTGTTAAATTAAGACTAAATATTGTCCCAACATGTATTTCACCCCATCCAACATATCAAATCTTTATCTGTTTATTCGTCCCTCCATTTTTTTTATACATGACATTGCTTGCTTGGTTCAATATTGAACTAACAAACGTCATATATGAAAGTTTGAATGGAATATTAGATTCATCAAACTTATTATTTCTCAAGCAGGCTATCACTATTTAACAGAAAAAATTGAAATCAAATTCTCCGAATATAAACTAAACACTATCAAAACTATGAATTGTTTTGTCAGCATATTGTTTTCTTTTGTTATATTTAACAAAGTGGTTATTGACTATGTTGGTCAGGTTTTTTGTTACTAGAAGAACGCTAGAAAGAAATTTACCATGCTAGGAATATAAATATAACAAAAGGAGCCCTTTATTCAAAATTATACTATCTGTTATTTGTGAAATTGTGGCTTCACACAATCATACTGACTCCTGTGTACATTCACTGATTCTTTCAGGCAGTGGCCGTAATTACTGTTCATAGACATTTCGAAACACAGTTAGACCCGGTATTGCTTCTATTGCTCTATCTTTAACCATTATTTGCACTTTTTTCCTTAATCGTCAAATGTTATTGTGACAACACGTTGCCTACGATGCTTGTATGAGTCTGAGCATAGTAAATGTGTGGGACAAAGCAGAGATAAATCTGTTATTTTCCACAGTATGGGCTTCCACCTACTATATAGCCTATATATCCAGCTATCTTGGTACTGGTAGCTATTCTTGTGTACTTTGCTGAGCATGTTACCCCATCGTGCAGTACATGTTAGGCGCACTTGCAGAAATTGCAAGTGGAAGAAGACTCTTTGTAGATACCTATGATCGCAAGACGAAAGAGACCAAGGCTGGCATGATGCAGGTGACACCTGAAGTTGCTCAATGGCTTTTCAGGTTTTCATCAAGTTTGATAACACAGTATAATAACTATATTTATGTTTTCTGTTCTCAAATTTAATTTATTGTTTGCAAAGGGAAATGGGATACAAGAATTATGACATTGAAGATAATATCAATTTGCTCTACTGGCCCTTTGTAAATGTCTACTTTGGTGCTGCTTATGCAAAATGGCTCTTCTCTTGTGATGACAAGTATGTATTTCAACGGCACACTATGTTTTACTATGAACTTCTATTGATATTGCCATCTCTAATATTTCAATAGCTAAAACACAATTATATTCAAAAAAAAAATCTGCAGACAAAGAACCGAAGAATTTGTTGTTAGAGCTTATAAAGGAGGCAAAAAGAAGGCCACTCACAAATCAACAGCCCCAATTTTCCAACGTTATCTTTATGTGAAAGAGAGCTTATTGTCTATAAGGTATCGTGCTTAATAGTGTTTTTCCCTCTTATGCATTTAACTTTCTTATGTTTTGACTTACTGTGGCTTAACTAAATTTGTTACTCTCAGCACTTGCGGTGCATAAGGGTCTTGTTTTACAAATCTTAGATTTAGTAGCTAAAACTATTAAGGTTGAGTTGGAACGAGATGGTTTAATATCTTAAAATAACAAAAATAACCGGGCCCTAAGCCAAAACTTGATTTGTTTGACAGGGTTTGTAGGATTCATTTCAATTTTACACTCCTAATAACAAGCAATATTTGACATACATTAGGTGTTCTGATATTAACAAGCAATATTCTTGTCATGACAGTATCATGAAGCAGATCTAATCAATATATCAAGAAACTCGGGTTACATTCATTTTATGTCATCAGAAACCATCATTTTCGTGGCCTTAAAACTCCATACACCATATCAAAATACACTGACCAAAACTGTATCCAGCTTCATAACTACACTTTTTTATGTTCCCTTTGGAAGTCTGAGACTCCTGACAGAATGTTTCTCTCTATTATTTGGCAGACAACCAGAAATCTACAATGAGCTTTCTCCAGACCGTTTGACACATTCATCAAGCACAGGTTACCTTTTACTTGGTTCATAAGGGAAAATGTAATAACATATGATCTTCCATCAAACAAAAGCTGATATCTTGTCATAAATTTTGAGTCAGGAGCACAGTTTATATACTGGGATTCCAAAGTATCAGAAGGAGATATGGATGCGATGTGGAAGCATCCTGATGTGGTAAAGGAGTGGACAAAATCTGGCGAGAGACGTGGAAATGTACGATTCTCCCAGGATGCAAAGAAGAGGCCATATCTTTCTCGCGTAGAGGTGAAGGTATGATAGGAATATTTCCATCTGCCATTGCTACTTCACATTTCCAGTAAATCTACTCCTATGCTAAAATATTGAGTAACATGTATTCTTGCACAAAGCTTATTTTTGGCCTTCTTTATTTGCATAAAACTACACTTAGGCCATTCCATGAGTAGAGCATCTATGCCAGCCAAGGGTTCGATTTGCAACAAACAACTCTCGCTCAAGTTTTTTTTTCTTAAAATGTATTTCACTACGAGTTGTATAGCTTTATGTCTTCTACACTATAGATGTTTGGAGATCACAGAAGCACTAGCCAACTACTGAATATTCAAGACTTTGTAAGATCAGAGTAATATTCATGTGAATGAAATGTAACAGAATACCACTATAGTAATAGGTGTCACTCGTGCTTGGCTTATTACCATGCCTTTGAGACATTCTGTTGAGGCTAAGTCTCAAAGTTCTTCGGATGGTTTTGAGGTTTTGAGGTTGTTACTTTATCATGTCTTCAGTATATATTAGCACTAGTTTGCAACTATTTTGGTACTTACTAGTCTGGAAAAGGGGAAAAGTCTCAACAATCATAACATGTGTTCCAAATGCCGCGGATAAATTTCAGAGGCGCATTTGCTATTTTCTATTTAAGTGCAATCAACTCGTTTCTCATTGACAGGAACATCGTTTATCATCTTGTTTGGTGAATTTGCTAAGATGTTTAAAGCCCCTTATTACAGACTTTAGTTTTCATTATGATCCAGGCTGTTGCTGAGATAACCATATCACGCCATTTGAGCTCAAGAGGAGTAAAACCAGTAAGTTTTGGACCGATAAGCATGTGCATGCCATTCGAGCAGATAATGCAATGTGCCAAATTTAATAGAAGATATCACTTCGTGTACTAGATCTTTTTTGAAATAAAATAGTGCAATTTCGTGAGATATTAACTTTTTTTTGCAGAAAAACTATCTATCGTGTAACATCACTTAGCTCTTTGAATTTTTTCTCGTTATATCATATTACCATTGAAGTGCATGCTATGAGTATTTTTCCTTCAGTCCATGCGACATATTTGTATCTCCGGTGCATTTTCATAGTTATTTATTTATTTATTATTATTTACTACCCATGTTAGAATATTCTGTAGATGTCTGGAAATCGCTACTTCTAGCCTGTTGCGTTGAAAATGTTACATTACATTTAGGCCTGTCCATCATGTTAGCAAATCATCTCCTTATAAATTGAGCGATGCGATAATTCAAGCTGAAAATTTTATGTATGTAGACTCCTGGCTTCTAAATTATTATTTATTAGAATATCTGTTTCTGGTTGAAATCAGGAAGCTCTTGCGGCTCTTGCAGAGGTATCCAGTATGCGCTTTGTCCATGGAGTTAGTACTCGGACTGGATTGACGGGAATAGACTTCCCTACTGCTTCATGGCTTTCGAGGCAAGTTTTTATAATGTACTTTTGCTATCCAAGAAGTTGCACACTAAAAGTTATGGTGACCTTATTTGGAAATTCAGTAGGAGCTTAGAGTTATGTTTGATAATGCTCATTCCAACAAATTGGAAACTCCCTGTGTTTCACCTATCCTTGTTTCTTATGCTAACTACCATGCCTCACAGTGTTATGGGCTGTCCAAGATTGTTGAACTTCAGTTTTGGCCTATATCTCTCCATTAGTATGCATGCAATGATCAAACTATTGTACTAGGAATAGTCCTCCACTGCTCTGTCTATTGTAATAATATAAATTTTGTGGAAACTTACCTGCAGTTTTTTGTATTAGCAGAGATTGTGGCTACAGGGCTTACACAGTCATCTCTGTGGATGATCTCTATAATCCTTTTGCATCCATGTATTTTGGTGCAGCTTACTTGGGATGGTTGTCACAATACGAAGGAAGGTCAGTTGAAAATATATTAGACACTATCTTCAGCTTAGTTGATACATGAAACTTCTGCAAGGAATCGGTGCAATCTATTTCAGGGAAAGGAGCCATGAATTCATCGTTCAAGCTTATCTCGGGGGACCAGAGAATGTTAATCTTCAAGAAACTGGCCCGTTTTGGAACCAATTCCTGGAGGCATTAAAACACTATCAAGATCCAAAGAAGTACACCTCTGCTATTATGACTACATTTTTATGTTCATAGATGCAAGGACATGCAGATTATATTCAATAAACTCATTAGTACTTAGCTATCTCACATTTCTAATTCTACTTTATTTTCAGGGACCATTCAGGCTGTTGTATTTTGTAAAGCTTTCTGATGTGTTTGGTTGCTGAAGGTACACATTTCAGCCTAAGACCATATTGTCATTCTGCTTCACTACTTCCCCCCTTTTTTCCCTCTCCAAACAACTGTATTTCTTTACTTTATTTTCCTCTTATGAAAGCAGTTGTTAGAATGGCAAGGATTTCATGGTACTTCTTTTTTTTTTGCGAGAGAATTTCATAGTACTTCAATATAGTTTTTTACTGATATGGTCTTCCTACTCTCGTTTTTTTCCACAACTGTATGGCTTGTATTCCTACTCTCGTTTTTTTCCACAACTGTATGGCTTGTATCGTTTATCTAGTCCCTAAATTGTAATTTTGTATAATTCTCACTTAGTCATTTATGTCGAGAAATACCCGAACAATTATTTTCTAGCTAAGATTTGGTTTCTTTTGCTAGGCAATTTCAGAACAAGTTGACATTTGAGACGACGGATTGGCTTACTCCGTTCCAATGATTGCTCGATAGCTACATTAGCTTTGTGTCAAGCCATCTAATCTGCCTCTGTTGTATGGTTGTACTCCTAAACTGCATATGGGCTACTACAGCTTCTAGGAACTGGAGGATGTCTTGGATGATGAGTTGAGGACTCTGTCAAATATCTTTCTCTTCTTTATAGGCCAGATGAAGAGCTGTTACAGTATGATTTTGCAAGAATGTTTTGTCGATCCTCATTGTCTGGCAACTCAAACAATGAGCGAAAGCTATTCTGAAATGAGATGGTCAGCCATGTCCCAGTATGTTTATAACCATTTCCCCACCTGGTGCAACCTAAAATCGTAACTACCCTTCCGTGTGATTCTTTCTGCCTAGTGGTATATTGTAATTGTCATTTTGTTGCACAGAGTTTTAAAGAAAAGGATCTCTTATACAGGAATTCCGAAATTCGAATGGCATGTCAGTGCTTAATTGTAGTAAGTCGGTACCACGGCGCGCCCGCGGTTAGCTTCTCTGCTTCAATTTATAGGTACTGTACCATTTAGCCGAGGATCATCTTCCCAGCCTGTCATTCCGAAGCAGTGGCGGTCAGTCAAGTTCCAGTGTAGTATCATACAATTAGCACAAAAGCCAGGGTCATCTTCGATTCAGCAGAGCATTTTCATATCCGTGCAGCAGTCAGTTTCAAAAATACCGTTCTGAACATAGCCATGTTACCACTGGTCTTCAGTCCCCAGTAGAGACAAGGAATACCATCAACTTGCACCTTAACTGACAAATCTGCTGATCGTGGGCCAAACTCCGACGCTCGACTCCGTCTGATTATTCGCATCAGTTCAGCGAAAACAAAGTAATCTTGTAAGGTAGCCGCCGACCGCAAGAGATTCTCGTCGAACCAGGACGTATGGAGGGCTGTCCCAGTTACATGCGAGTGTAATAACCAACGATAAGCACCAAACTGAACTGTTCGTGTTCAGGCTTGTGATAGACTTGTGGTGGATCTTATTCTTTTCCTAAGATTTGGTTTCTTTTGCTAGGCAATTTCAGAACAAGTTGACATTTGAGACGACGGATTGGCTTACTCCGTTCCAATGATTGCTCGATAGCTACATTAGCTTTGTGTCAAGCCATCTAATCTGCCTCTGTTGTATGGTTGTACTCCTAAACTGCATATGGGCTACTACAGCTTCTAGGAACTGGAGGATGTCTTGGATGATGAGTTGAGGACTCTGTCAAATATCTTTCTCTTCTTTATAGGCCAGATGAAGAGCTGTTACAGTATGATTTTGCAAGAATGTTTTGTCGATCCTCATTGTCTGGCAACTCAAACAATGAGCGAAAGCTATTCTGAAATGAGATGGTCAGCCATGTCCCAGTATGTTTATAACCATTTCCCCACCTGGTGCAACCTAAAATCGTAACTACCCTTCCGTGTGATTCTTTCTGCCTAGTGGTATATTGTAATTGTCATTTTGTTGCACAGAGTTTTAAAGAAAAGGATCTCTTATACAGGAATTCCGAAATTCGAATGGCATGTCAGTGCTTAATTGTAGTAAGTCGGTACCACGGCGCGCCCGCGGTTAGCTTCTCTGCTTCAATTTATAGGTACTGTACCATTTAGCCGAGGATCATCTTCCCAGCCTGTCATTCCGAAGCAGTGGCGGTCAGTCAAGTTCCAGTGTAGTATCATACAATTAGCACAAAAGCCAGGGTCATCTTCGATTCAGCAGAGCATTTTCATATCCGTGCAGCAGTCAGTTTCAAAAATACCGTTCTGAACATAGCCATGTTACCACTGGTCTTCAGTCCCCAGTAGAGACAAGGAATACCATCAACTTGCACCTTAACTGACAAATCTGCTGATCGTGGGCCAAACTCCGACGCTCGACTCCGTCTGATTATTCGCATCAGTTCAGCGAAAACAAAGTAATCTTGTAAGGTAGCCGCCGACCGCAAGAGATTCTCGTCGAACCAGGACGTATGGAGGGCTGTCCCAGTTACATGCGAGTGTAATAACCAACGATAAGCACCAAACTGAACTGTTCGTGTTCAGGCTTGTGATAGACTTGTGGTGGATCTTATTCTTTTCAGGAACAGGCACCTACCCAGGCATCCAAAGCAACTCAGATCAGACATCAGAAGAGGATGGTCATGCAGTATTAGTATGTATGTACTAGGAGCATATTAATACAGTCTTGAAACGTGCGAGTGAGTCATCCGCATAGGTACCTCATGAGTCACGATGGGCTCCACGCGTGGCAATCTTGTCGGATCCTCCGCAGGGGGTGGACAAAGCGCCGGAGCTTTTCGTTGCTTAATCATGGAGCCGTTGGCTTTAAGCAACGCTCCATTGTCCATTTTTCCTCCTCCAATCTGCGGCGGATCGCTGGATTCTTTGGTTAATCCGGCAAGCACGGGGGCCATGGACGACATCCCCCATCCGGTCACATGCGCGCGTCCTGCCTGCATGCGTGCGCGCGCCCACTGGACCATGGGAAATGCTGCGACTCGTTTACCTAATCATGCAAGGGCTCGACTATCTTTCACCTTGGCCGATCCGTTCGCTGGTGGTGATTCGGTAAAAAAAACGTGAGAATTTCGACCTCGAGAGGAATGTGTGTCTGCTTTTGTGCTGCTGGAATCCGGAGACTCTGTCGCCGGTGACGCCGCGACGGCGAGCCGATGTGGACGTGCGTGCGTCACGCCTTGGTCGGCGACAAGGAACGCCCATAACTCCCGGCCGCAAGTCTCGCGTGGGCGCCACGCATGCTTGATTGTGCTGCTTCTATCCGACTGCCGCTGCCCACCGTTTGTGTTCCCTCGACAGGGGATGATCCGTCCGGCTGGCCGCCAGTTGCAGTCCACTTGCCAAGCTGACGACACTGCGAGCTTATTTCTTCCTCATCTGGCAAACGCTTACACCATCACCAAGGGATATAACCATTTTTTTTTTCTCGAACGATGGTCAGTTTCCTTTCACTAGGATCATGGACGCCCAGCATCCAACGTTATGATGTGTGGTGTGCTCCTCTCGTGAAGGCAGTCAAAAAATCGGAGTGATTAGGTAGGCGCGCCTGTATAAATCACGGACACCCCGTCCACCAAACAAGCGCACATTCACACTCACTAGTCGCCACATACGCTGCGCCCCAAGCTCTAGCAGTCACTCACACCGATCCACCAGGAAGAGGAAGAGGAAGAGGAAAAGCGAAGCATCCTACATCCGCGGCGATGGCGGAAGGGAGCGCGTCCGGAGCGTCCTCGACACGGCGCGGCGTCGGGCCGGCGTCGTCGTCAGGCCGGCGGGG
>LAPY01000077.1:221773-232062 GCA_000970635.1 Eragrostis tef | reverse complement strand
GGCGGCGGGGAGCCCCCGGCCCGCCGCGGCGGCGAACGCGGCCTCCATCCTGTCCAGGTACCCCGCGCGGCCGTACACGTTCACCAGCACGTTGTACGTGCCGATGTCCGGCCTGCCGCCGCCGCCGCGGCGCTTCTCCATGGCGGCGAGGAGGCGCTCCATGTCGTCGAGCCGCCCCGCCCGGCCGTAGGCGTTGAGCATGGCGTTGAGGGCGAAGGTGTCGGGCCTCAGGCCGGACTTGTGCAGCTGCGCCATCACCTCCTCGCACCGGGACACGTTGCCGGACTTGGCGTGCGCGGACAGGAGCAGCATGTGCGACTTCATCGTCGGCCGCATGCCCTGTTGCTTCAGTTCTTGGAACGCCGCTTCTGCTTCTGAACAATCACAAGAACAACAGTACGTTCAGTTTTTTTCTCTTCTCCGGTTCTTGTACGCTAGCTACTTAAACTGTCCATGTAAAAGTAGGAGATCAAGCTTGTTGAGCATTTTCAATTCAGCGCAGGTGTGATTGATTACCTTGATGAAGACCAGCTCTGCCGTAAGCATCCACCAAGATGTTGTATGAAGCTCTGTCAGGCTCACACCCCATGTGCTGCATCAACGAGAAGATCTCCGATGCGCCTTCTGGGAACCCTGCACGGCTGAAACGCAGGACATATTGATGAATTCGCTTCTCCTTTTTTTTTTCCCAGACCAATTTGAACAGATTTTACTAGAACAGTGAGCAAAACTGTCAGACAGGCTTATGGAATTCGTTTTATACCTGTAAGCTTCCATCAGGGCATTGTAGGCGTGCACGTCAGGTTCATGTCCAGCTTGCTGCATCTCCTCAAATAACTCCTCTGCCTTCTCGCACAGACCTTCCCTTGCAAAAGCGTTCACCAAAGCAGTGTAGGTGCAGATGTTGGCCTTGCACCCTATCGACTTCATCTCATTGAAGACTTTCATTGCTGACATCGGTTGATTGGACTGCGAAAAGGATGAGCATGCAGGCAACTGTCTCAGAACGCTGATAGAGACTTGAGGTAGTCTGATATTGCCACATTAATTTACAAGAAGAACTGACCCTTCCATATACATTGATCATCAGGGTGTACGTCTCCGTGTTGGTTCTACACTTTTCTCTCTTCATCCTTTGATACACTTCGACCGCCTTTTCTGTACATCTTGCTTTCAGAAGACCGTCGAGGTACGCATTGTATACAGTTGCACCTACAAGAACGTTTTATCTTTCAGTTCTTTTTCATGCAGAAGTTTTTTTCATCTGAAAAAATTAGCTGAGCATAGTTGACTTGCTTACTTGGAGGAATCCCATTCTCCTGCATCTCTGAAATGACTCCCTCTGCTCGGTGCAGTGACCCGGCATTGCAGTAAGCACGCAGTAGGAGAGCAAAGGTATCTTCTGTGGGCACACATTGAGCCTCCAGAAGAGTCATGTAAATGGATTCTGCCTTGTTCAACTGACGCTTTCGACCATACGCCTCAATGAGCAGATTGTAGCAGAGTATGTCGGGACGGAATGAACTCCTATTCACGATCCACTCGCAGACCTATAGGCCATCTTGACAAATCAAACATCAAAACCTTAGGAATCAAGCACTCTGGTCGATTTGCATGATATGATCAACATTCTCAGCACAGTTAACAGAAACAACGAGATGAGATCAGGAATGAAGTATTGACTGGACTTACTGATATGATCGGGTCCCATTGTCGGTTCAGACGGAGCTGGACTGCAACATTGAGAATGTCGTCCCAGAGATTGTGTGCAGGAGGAATGTTGTCCAGTGATTCCCATATTTTGGCAACGTCTGTTTCCTTCTGAACAAATTGTAGGATATCCTCGGCCATTGGGCTGAGCACAGGGAAGACTCCATCAACAAACCCAGAGCCATACTTCCAACCACGACCTCTCATGGCACCCCCTGTATGTTCATGAAACTTGGTTCCATTAAATAATTTTAGGGAGTAAATCTAATGTTCTTGAAAGTATATTCAAATAAAACAAGAAATAGTTGACAAGTATTCCTGATAGGTGGCTATTCATTTGTGATATCAAACAGAAATGGAGCCGGGGAAAGGACGCTGACATTACCCCGTTTCCTAGATATTTCCTTTCGATTGAATGTCCTTGCTACGCCATCTTTGTCGATATAAGCACCTTCCGATTTCCGATTCTTTCTCCCATTATAAGAACTCACCTCTGCATCATTTGAGACAGTTTCTTGCAAGGCATTTCTACAAGCAAGTAGTTTCCATCTTGGTTTTGTGACTGTATAATACAGTGGAGCCTCGACCCTCAACCTGCAAGATGGATGGATAAAAAGATATCAGTAAAACTGCATATCCTATTGTAGAACTAGAGATATTCATTCAGAACGTATGCTCTCAGGCATTCAGAAAGCAAACAATTAAGAACTTACTAGTTTGTGCTACTGGAAGTGCTATCGAAAACACTAATTGCCATACGGACTTGCCGGTTCATAATGAATACAAGAGCAAATTAAATTTGGGCAAAACTGCATGAGTTAATGAGAAATCAGAGAGGCGGAATCTGACTTACATGAGCGCAGGTAGACGAAGACCACCAATGTTCTTGATATACAAATAATCTGGTAAACAGCGTGAGGATGAAAAGAGGCTGGGCTGCGAAGCTTTCTTGAGCTATGGCCCTTTCGTAGAGGATGGGAGTGTGAAGTGCAGGGACTGAGAGGACAGGCTGAAATATCTCCCAAGATTTGTGTTTTGGCTTGTTCTGTCCAGTGTGCCCTTGGGCCTCCTGGGACCTATCATTCAGGATCTCTTATCCAGAAGGGGAACAAAATCTGGGCATGTATGTGCATGTCTGCTGCATTTGCATCTCAGTGAGGTAACTGATATGAACAGAATTTTGCAAGTTTTCTGACTATTGTAGGTTTGGCCATCCCAGAACCTACGTTATATGTTTAGTGCATTTTTTAGGGAACACATGTTCAATATTGAGTTGTATTTAGATGTATATGCTGCAAGTATAGCATTGCTGGCTGTCTAACCACAACATGCACTGCGTGATATCTCCTGGTACAGTAGAAGTCTAGTAGGTCACAGCAGCTCAGAAAGGAGACCAGTTTTATCACATCAAGCAGTGATATATCGATACATTTGCCAAGCCAAAAGTTGAAGCACCCATGCTTGCGATTTAAAGATTTATTATTTTTTGAGCTTGTCTTCTGAATCTCAATCATCAGAGTCAAAGGACTGCACATTGTATTATCAGTTACATGGCTGCCGAATCAAACGAGATCCTTATTTCCTCTTGACCGAGACAAAAAATTATGCTGATCTATTATGATGATGTATGGCTGCTTCTCTGGTGCGACTCAAAAGTCGGTTGGGTACTTGTCTGGCTTGAACCACAAGGAGAAATCAATTCCTTTCTTCTTAAGTTCTTCAGTAGGAGGGCCAATCAGATCCAAAAGCTGCAGTTCAGTGACAGTATTCAACAACTCTATACAACTTCTCTAAACAACAATTTCCCACATTATTTGAAGAACAAACCTGTCCATGAACAACACCATTAGAAACAAGAACAGAACGATCAAAGACTGTAAACTTTCCACCATCCATGCGTGTTACAACACCACCAGCTTCTTCAACTATCTGTTGGAAAATGGCCAAATGCGTAAGTAATTGATATATTTTTAGTTGCAAACTCTGTAGTCAATCACAAAAATGGCCATCAGTAGCATTTGGATAGCACTTTGAAACTGGTTAACCTCTATAAGACAATAATAACTAGTCCCAACAAAAAATGTCAGAACTCGGTAAGTGTACTGACCCTCATAAATAAGAATTTGTATAAACGACGTAACATTTGACCATGGAAAAGAACGGTTCATATTTCCAAAATTCAATTTTGGAAGGTAATTATTAAATGTGGATACTTCCAAGGAGAAAATTACCAGGACGCCAGCAGCCATATCCCATGGCTTAAGCCGGTATTCCCAGTAAGCTTCTGTAATGCCCAGTCCAACATGGGACATGTCAGCGGCAGCAGACCCTAGTCTTCGTACTCCCTAGAAACAAAGAAGTATATTTTCAAAAAGGATAAAGGAATTCAGTTGAGCATATCAGGGAATTATTCACCTACCCTGCTAATGTCAGTAAATTCCTTGAATAAATTTATGTTGGTTGTCCATGCATCATCATGATCGTATCCAAACCCTGTGACAAGAAGAGATTGTTCCACCTAGAAATGGACTACCAATTAGAGATAATGACTAAGAAACTTGTATCTGGATTAAACAAGAAGCTTAAGTTACATCGACTCTGGCATCCATAAACACTTGTATGAATGGAACCATTGAGCATACAGCCACTGTGAAATCATCACAGTGGCAGGCTTGCACTCCCTACTCACAATTGTTGCATGACAGGAAAATGCATGTTCAAACACACGCTAATTCTAGACGAGAACACAGGCTACCTTGTCTGTCTGACTGACATGAATCTTTTGCCCATTACAGTATGCTCCTCCGCCTGTTCCAGAGAAAAAAAAATTGTATTCTCCCATGTTCTATGATAAAAGGCAAAGCAATTGTCGACCAAAGAACATACCCGAAGATGCAGAAATCGTACGTGTGCTCCAGCACATAGGCCCACCACAAAATTCAACCTAAATAAGATAGTAACCAAAGGTGAAAATACATAGAGAAGCTGTGCTTCGTATAATGCTATGGCCCAATAGTTTGTGGCCCTGCTATTGAAAAGATCACCTAAAAAGTTCAACAAAATGTGCGAAAACATACCACAGTGGAAGCAGCAGGTTTTCCACGGAAGAGAACCCCGATGGACACAGAAAAGCTGGGATAACCGTGCGCAAAGTTTGTTGTTCCATCTAAAGGGTAGAAAAATCAATATATTAGATACCAATGGAGAGGCATGATGCTGACCAAAATTTTCAATGAAATTAGTAGCCGTGCTGCATCCTTTTCTAATTACTAGTCATGGTGGCCTCCGATTATAACTCGTTGCTTATAATATCAGAAATTAGGAGCTAAAGTTTAAGTGTTCAACTACAGGAAACATGAGCTACTAAAAGCTTCAGGTATAAACCTTATTGGCTTATTGACTAAGTCATAGTCACACTAGTATTCTGTCAGATTTATGGATTATTCAAGTCATTCTATTCCTCAATTTGTCTACCAGGGAACCACCACCTTCTAAATCAACAAAATGGACTCTATTCAAGTGCACAGTTCATGAACTACATATATAAAAGGAAAACTACTTGAGCCTGTTCAAGTGCACAGTTTCGGTACAACAAATCGATTAGGTATAAAAGACAATAACAAGTTACCAAATGAAGAATGATTTTGTTCATATATCAGAAGTATAGAATGAGGATCAAACCTAAAGGGTCAATGCACCAGAGATACTCTGACGAAGAATCTCCAATCAGGCCACCTTCCTCCCCAAGTATGAGGTGGTCCTTGAAGTTCTTTGTTACTACTTCGAGAATGACTGATTCACTCAGCTTGTCTGTGCTGAACAAAGCATAGAGAAAATAGTTTAAATGCTAATGGTGTTTCACTTGGCAGAGCCAACATAGAAAAGGTGACTTTAGTATCAGTAAGAACAAACACTTTGCAAAGGCGCCAAGGCAATATCTGCTATCTTCTACCAGCTATTAAGCTAGGAAATTGCTATAGGTCCGACTAGGCTGTCCGAGCCTGTTCCGACTTATGATATATCTGCGGCTGATTGGTGCTTAATTTGCACGCGCTTATTCCTGGTTCCTAAGATGGCTGGAGTTGGTCGTGGTTGGGACTTCCGGGTCGGACCTATAGCAGGGTTGAGCTAGCTAACAACCGGTGGGACTTGTAAGCAAGAAGCATTCTTACTCTGTCACCAAGTCTGCAACTCCTTTATAGTGAATATTGCGTGGCTTATTAACAGCTTCCATTATAACCTGAAATGAACAGAAGGAAAGAAAACCATCTTGAGAGTTGGTTTTCAATAACAGGAAAGCAAGGAGGAAATTTCACACTTCCAGCCCATTAAAAATGATACAAGGAACGTGAAGCATTTACCACTATGGTGATTCACATTTGCTTGGTTATATAACTAAAGTTCTCTGAGGAAAAGAACCATACTGGCACCCAGTTCGTCAGAGTTATCAGTAAAACCCAATGCCACAAGCACTTCTTCGCACCATTACTCATCAACCAGCATCCCCTAATTCTTCATAAAAATGACTAACATTTCTTATTCCAGTTCCAACAAAAGTTATTTCTTTTTATCAAATTAACCATCACCCGCTAACCAAATCAAATATAGGCCTAGAATGTTACCCTGATACAACCATCAATCTTCCCCCAAATCGAGCCATCATAATGGAAGTGGGGGAAAGAAAGCAACAAAGGGAGCTGAAACTCACATCGGCCCCAGCCTTGGCGGCTTCCTGGATGACGCCGAGGAGCTCAGCGGCGGGGATCGGGCCGGTGGTGGGGGCGGCCACTTTGGGGTACTTGACCGGCGGCGCGGACTGCTCCGACGCAACGGCCATGATGGGGCGCGCCTTGCTGGACCTGGATCCTAGCGCGCGGATGCGGAGGGTCCCTGACGGTGGCGAGCTCTTAGCGGCATCCTTGGAGAGGAGGGGGGAGGCGGAGGCGGTGGTGGGGGCTGGAGCGAGAAGATACCGTGCCATTGGTGCTCAGTGAAAGGTTTGATGCTCCAGGTGTTCTGGGATTGCTCCTTTTGCTCAGTGAAGATACCGCCATGTTGAGGGCAAGTATTTGTTCTTGTTCAGTTGTTATTTTCTAAAAAAAGTATAAGGACATGTGTCAGGACTCATGAGAACTATTTTCGCAGACGGCACACAGTTCTTTTCTTTCTTTCTTTTTTGGATACGCAGAAGGCACTGTTGCTCTTCTTTTGTTTACAAATATGCCAAACTATTTGTGTAGTCGTGCTACCGTGCCCTGGAATGTTGAATAACCATACTAGTACGTGAGCAATGATCTTTATACGACTCGTTTCGAGAAATTTGACAAACGCTATCGAATCGGTGGAATTTTTTGGGAGCTACTATGAAACTACTATCAAAGTCCCAAATTGAAGAATAAAAAAGAGGAGTAAAATGGGGGGACATTCCATGGCCTGAAAGTCTTTACACATGGTTGGCTTTCGGCGGGAGATGTGTGGCGGTCGTTGACAAATGTAGGAACGTGTGCGCAATTAAACGACAGTCCAGTGGAATGCTTGATACTCTGCCCCACAAAAGTATGCCACATTCACGTTCCTCCTGTTGAGCCAATGCTACATGCAACGGATGCAGATGTCATTTTTGTCAGGCTCAGGTATGAGAATCAGAGTATCTTGGAGGCAGACATCATGGCATCTTCAAGTTCTACTGCCGGCTAACATAACTGGGTGGTTGGAGGTTGGTTAGGCTACCTTTGTCCATTTGTATGGACAATTAGTCCAGCGCAATGAACTAATCGCCTCTCTCGAAGGCATCGGCTTCATGCTCAGCTCTGCTCTGAATAAACAAATAGTACGCGTTTGGATCCCAGGCAAGAACAGTTGTAGAGCTAGGATGAGTGTTTGAAATCTGAAACAGTTGCTTACTCGCGGCCAAAAAAAAAAGTTTGCTTTTGAGGGAGAGCTGATTTTGGCTAGCCGGCTATGGCATAACGGTGTTTTTCAACATAACTACTTCTTTTTACTGACGAACCAAATATTTAACGCTGACAACTTGCCATAGCTAGAGACTGATGCTAGCAGGGGCTAGCTTGCCTAGCTAAGCTAAAACTGCAGGTAGCTTGCTACCAAACGCATACCTTGCTTGTTTGTTAATCTGAACCTCCATTCTGTGTCTCATCTAAGGTGTTATGTATCAAGCTCGAGACCACCGAGTCTAGGAATAACGAGTTCACAATTGCTTGAGCAAGAACCACACATGTGAAATCGCACGGTACTAATTCAGACGGACCACCATTTCTCTGCACAAAATGACAACCTTGCCACAGTTCTAGCACCTCATTCAGAACTTACCTTTTCTAATTGATAGTTTATCACCACAGTAACATAAGTGTGTGCACTTAAATGCAAGTACATGCTCCTCCAATCCTCCTGCGCATAATTACAAAGTTTAGAACTAAAGTTTAGGGCGAAGAATCTTAATATTTAAAGGTATTAAATAAAGTATAATTACAAAACTAATCACAGAACCCTTGAGCTAATTTACGAGACGAATCTATGAGAGTAATTAAGCCATGATTTGACGATGGTTACTGTAGAATTACTGTAACAAAACATAGATTAATTAGGCTCATTAGATTCATCTCGAAATTAGAACTCATCTGTGAAAAGTTTTTGTCATTAAACTTTATTTAATGCTTCTAAATAGCAAGATTCTTCGGACTAAACTTTAGGACTAAAGGAAACAAACAGGACATAGTGCCTCCATTGAACTGTTTATGAGTAGCGATTGTTTTGAGAATTGTTTCTGCTTTTTTTCCTATAGATGCTGACCGAAGTGTGTAACATCAGTTTTCCTATTCTACCGTTCTCAAGTAACTGGATCACTGTGTAACATCAGGGTGTATCAGTGATTATTTTTATTTGTTGTCCTGAATCATTGTGCCCTAAATCTGGTATTTCTGCTAATTTTTGCCACATCAAACCCGAACATTGTTAGAATTATACAAAACTCAAGCTCCGCGGTACAATTTTGTTATCTTTTTGGCATTCCCTTGTTTTATTTCAGTTGTATATTCAAGCTACTATTGCATATTTGTGTACGTCAACAAAGAAACCAGATGACATTAAAGGGTGAATTGAACCAGTCTAGATAATTCGAAGGTGTAAATCGGAACAAAATTTAGTTTAAGGGGTTCAGTGAAAATCAAATATACTTGGGGTAGTGAAATAGACTTCTTTCTTTTTATTATAAAAATACAAACACAATTAAGTTCATGATTAACATGCGTTTTGTAGTTCTAAGTTCTGGCAATATGGCAATGATGAGAAATGTTTGTAACTAAACATCTACTTAAGCTCCTCGTAACAAAAAATAAGCCTCAGCATCGACAACATCTAGAAAGTAGCAGTAGCTAAATGTGTACATGATGATCATGTCATACAGTGGGGAAAATCAATGTAAACAATGTCAAATTGCACGGGTGGAAGTTTGCGGCATGATGACCTTTGTGATGGTACTAAGCTATATAGTTAATAGTTACATTTGAACAGTATGATGTTGAAGGAAACTACAATGAGGTACAGCTTGACCTGATATACATGCGCAACAGGATTATTTGTCCCCCATCCCAAAAGGCCATACCATCCACTAACAAAACATAAGATTCTGCACTGGTGTTTGAGGTTAACGTCGAGTCACAATAACAGCCACATTCCAGGTAAGAGGCCAAGCTCGTTTTTTATGCATGCTGAGCATAATCATACTCAAGAAAGATTCCTTCCAATATCAAATTCACTTGCGCTCCTCATTAGCCAAGCAAAAAGAAGAAAAGAAGAAAGAAAATAAACCAAGAAAGATTCCTTCCAATATCAAATTCCGCACCCATTGGCAAAGAAAAAGGAAGAAAAGAAGAAAATAAATCAACAACTATCAGCAGACTGCGTTCGAAAAGGACAGGCATCAAAATTGAATGAATGAAAAGATGGTAGCAAAGTTCGATTTTGTGAACAAACAGTTGAAAATCATCTAAAGGAGCATCTTTCAAGAAGTCAAGATCATTCAAATAAAAAATTATTAGAGTACAGGAAGCCAAATATATATAAAAAGATGATCCTTTAGTTATAGATGTACTATTCTAAACCCCAATGAGAACAAAGCACTTCGCATGTGTAAACTGAATAAGCACCCCAATGAGAACAAATCACTTCATTCGTGAGGCAATCTTGAATTTGGCAGAGGTTATCACTCTAGAAGGCGATCGAGAAAAATCAATAAATACACATTCATGGGCAGGAAGAGCAGGCCAGCAGCTGTGGAAGAGCAGCAATGACAATAAAGGAAGCAAACTGTAAAACATATCATACACATTCATGGGCATTTTTCAGTTCCGAAGTCCGCTAACTTCACTCACAGCGAGGAAGTCAAAACTTATTCACGACTCATCTAGCAAAACTCGATGACAAGCCTATCTCAAGTCTAGCCATAACTTTGCACGTTACACCATGGTCCAAAAGAAAATGACAATCCAGGCCGCAGGGCCAGATGAATTAGCTAAATCAGCTTAGGCATCATCGAGGGCAAGAACACCTGGGAGTGGCTT
>LAPY01000077.1:182714-193195 GCA_000970635.1 Eragrostis tef | reverse complement strand
ATATAACAAGTGACATCCCCCCCCCCCCCCCCCCCCCCCCCGGCGCAAACCTGGATATTCTGGTAGTCCTGAAAGAGAAAGATCTTCAAACAACTCACGGTTAAAAGAAGTGTATTGTGACTTACTGCAGGTTAAAAACTGCAAGGAAACCCATTGCAGAGTACTGAAGTTTTCACTTGAGTTTTTGACTATATAAATGTGCTCTGAGTCTGAATTCTGAAGTACGGTCTTCTGGCTTCTTGGTAGAAATTTTAACTTGTCTAGGGATAATAAGTTTGTATGTACCAGATGCTCAGATATTATGGGTGGTGTGGTCAGTGGACAAAGTATGTCCAGATTTTCAATGGAAAATGTGTTCTGGGCAAAGTTCGTTCTGCAGATTGAGTTTATGATCCTGTTAATATTTTTTGTAGGTTATATGTTAGAGAAGAAGAATGGAGGGAAGGATAAGCAGAATTCAGATGATGAGGTGAGCAATTTTGTATCCCGTGCAGAATTCCAGAACATAACCTACTGGAATCATGATACCACACCGTCAGCAGAGGATCCCCTTCCACGGTGCTTTCATTGGCTAACTGTTGCTAATGCGGTGAGTATTTTTAGCCCAATGTTTATGTAGCAATTCATTGACTTTCTTGCGTTAGTTATCATGTATGCAATAGGCCATAAAAGTCACTGAAACAACTGAAATGAGACATCACACTGATTGAGATCACAATCCTAATTATACCTTTCTGTTGCTACAGATGCACAAGCCAGTGTCAGCTGAAGAGCTTGCTAATATGTCTGCCACATGCAACCAGGACAGTTGACCAAGATTCATTGCCTGTTGGTTCTCTATGTTCTCTGTGACTGACTGGGAAAAATGTGTCCTGCAATTCACTCTTTCGAGTTGGCTAAGCATCCTGACAAGCTATCAACATAACCAGTCTAACAAGCACTCTACTATTTCGACGCCTCAATTAGACAATAAGCTTTCAGCAGAGGAAAGCTGTCAAGACAAGGCGCTCTGCTTCAGAGTACCAGATTTCGATGGCATTGAGCATAGTTCGGTAATTTAGCTTGAATGGAACTACTATGTTCATTCCTGTAATAGAGGCCATTTGTATAAATGACATATACTGTTATTACAGCATGACAATGTTGCCTTAGATGTGTTCGAAATCATTTTGAAGAATCAGATTTCTCGGTGCACAACGCCCATCACAAACTGGGCAGCGTCAGTACTAGTTATGTTGTAAGACATACAATTTATAGACTCCTTGACATTCTGTGCTTTGGATAGGAACATTTGTGAAGAAAATGCTACTCAAGCATTTCATGAAATTTCAAAAAACTCAACTATGCTTGAAACAACAAGATATCTGCAAGGTTACATCAAATTACAATGTTACAACACAACTGTGCAGAAGCCTCTTCGACAATTCAAGGTATTACAAAACCGTGGATGCTCTAACTCCCAGTGCTACAAAAACAAGTAATACAAATTTCACCGCTTAATATATAGTACAGGGCTCTACCGAGAGGGGGGAAAGGGGAATAAAAAATAAAACCATCCCAACACTCTACTGGGGATGCCGGTTTCTAATGACGAGAGTGGCAATAAAATTGCATGATGTGGTGTATGCTATTCATTGCAAGCTATCAAAGAAGCCAGGTCCAGCCTTTGCTTTCAGCTCATAACCGGCATCTTTACCAATAGCAACCATGTCATCAAATGAGTAAGAACCACTTCTTGATGTTTCATATACTGCAAGCACAAACAAAAGGAGTGACGTTAGTAGATCCTTGATGCAATAATTCCATAATTGATTCTTCTTTTACTGAAAATCAAGGATACCTATGGATCCATCTGGTGAAGCCAATAGACCACGGAATGAACAGTTACCATCTTTGTCACGATAAGCATATGCCGCAATTGGGGTTCGGCAGTTACCATCAAGAACTGCCAAGAACTCTCTTTCACAGGCAACAGCTAATCTGGTATCCTCATGGTTTAATGAGGACAGGTACTCCATCTACAAAAAGAGGGCAAAGAAAGGGTGGTCTTATTTGAATTGCACATGGCAAAATAAAACAGAAATGTGCACTCAGAAACAAGAAATGTTCCAGAAAAACAATGAAAGTCTATGAATAGTTTCATAAGATAACTGCTTTTAGAAAACCCAAAATATGCTACATATTTCAAGGTTAAAAACAAACAAACTGGTGTGTTAAGAATGTAAAGAGTGGGTCGAGAAAGCATCATATTTGACAGTTATATCTGGTGTGTTTTAACAACTTCATGTAGCACGAGTGACATTCAAAGAGAAAGCAAACACGTGAACTAGTGTCAGATTTGTATGTGGTAGGTATCATGCACGCATCATCTTTATTTTCAATCTGCTAGCATATTACAACATTTGATCACATACCATTTTGTCATCATTGCTTCTGCAAGCTATTCCAATAGCACCTTGTGCAACTGCTGGAAGCATTTCTTCCACTGATAATACAGATGTTGCATTTTCTGCCATATTTAATCGCTTATCGCTTTAGTCCAGCAAGTGCTAACATTGTAGCATGGACATCTCCTTCTTTGAGCTTCCTTAACCGTGTCTGAACATTTCCTCTGAAGTTAACAACCTGAAAAGCACTCAGTACTATTAGAACTTAGACTTATCAAGAGTACCCCTAGACTAATCCCTTCAAGGTCATAGGAATCTAAACAATTGTTTACAAAACAGTTGACAAAACTGCAGCTGACAGATTAAACAATCTATGTTTCAGAGAAATAACTCAAACAGCTTTCTCCATACAAGGGGGAAAACACCAGCTTCAGTGGTGTATAATGAACACAGCGTGATTCAGCTAGCACTAAAAGTATTGCTCGTGTTTGCAGGGCACATTATGGAGACATGTAAAATAGATGAGAGGATTCACAAGTATTTTGAAATGAAATGGAAGAGGGAAAATGGAGTGATAAAAGCAAATCATACTTACTTTCAATGATGGATATCTATAGAGAATCTGGGATTGTCTCCGGAGGGAAGCACTTCCGACAACACTACCAGCAGGAAGCTCCGCGAGAGAATTTGCTGTCAAGCATATGAATGCATCTCTCACATCCTCACGTGGCAGGTTACAGGGCAGTATTGTACCTTCAGGCAGATATGTTGGGACATCTTTCATCGAGTGAACGGCAATGTCAATTCTTCCCTGCAAAAGTGCATCATCTATCTCCTTGGTGAATAAACCCTTGCCTCCTATATCTGCAAGGGGCTTGTCCAAGATCATGTCTCCTGTGGTCTTTATGATGACAATCTCAACAGCACCTTCCTCGGCTAACTCAGAGTGTGCAGCTTTCAGTTTATCCCGGGTTTCGTGGGCTTGTGCAAGAGCAAGAGGACTGTCCTAAATAACCAATTACACGAATTACAAGTTTGCATATTCCAAGCAAGATACTCGACTCGAGCCCACAAAAAAGAAGTAAAAGAAACACTTTCAATTGAGCATGAAAACAAAACTAACAAACAACAATGACTTTCTGGTAGACTTTTCTCAGCACAAAAAGGGGGCCAAAAGGATGCAGAATTGCCACAAGATCCAATTCAAGACTACAACTCAGCCGGACAAAACTAGGACAATGACAGGTAAAGACAACAACCTCGTAAATTACACATGAAAGCTCCAACTAGTTTACCAGCAACAACGCAGGAACTTAGTAGGCACTCATTACGCAAAACAGAGGGGTAAACGCCTCTGTTTTGCATTTTGTAAAGGGTCGGGGTCGATTTGGTAGAGTTATTAAGGTCAACGGAAAGATACTACTGATCCAAAAATGCATCCTAACGAGGCTAAAGATGCACACCCTATTGATATCTTCAATATACAATTTATCCAAATTCAGCCAGCGTCATGACAACTGAATACGCAATATGTTCAGCGCCACGTCTCAAATCCCAAATTCCCAGAGAAACAGCTATACACAGGATCTACGGCCATTTGCGGCGCATGGCCACCCCAAATCCAACTAACAGAACCTAAAGCCCCGATTTTGACCAGCATGAACCCAAATTCACCGCCCTCCCAACCAAACGAAACGCAGAAAGGGTCGATTTTGATCACCTTCCGCGCGTCCCAATCCGGATGAGGGAGACCTTAGGCTGCGCGCCGGCCTCGACGGCGACGGCGGCGCGCACGACGGTGCACCCCCGCCGCGGGCGCGCGAGGCAGGTCGGCGAGCCGAGGAGGGAGTGGTGCGCGGAGGTGCATCTCAGCGACACCATCTTCGGCTAGCGGAGTGGAGGACCGGACGCGGCCGGGGGAGAGGCTCGGGCAGCGGGTGAGGGAGAGAGGAGAGGCCGAGATGTGCCTGCGGGGGGCTGTGCTCTCTGATCTGGTTGTGAGCTGGGTTATGCTCTCGGCCTCGGCGGCATGGATGAGGGGGAGAGGATAATGTGTCAGGATTAGCGAACCACAGCGAAGTCTACTCTACTCTTTTGTAGTACAAGTAGTCCTGCGTTAAGGAGTGTGGCACGGTCACGATTTACTATGAAAACAAAACAAAAACTCAATAACCGTGTAAGTTTCTCGTATTAGAATTTACACGAGTGATTATGTTCTGATTTGTTTAGTTCATGTATTGTTACGCTTTTTGCTACAAAATCAACTTAACACTTTTGTTCAGTTTATCTTGACATTGATATTACGCATTTGATTGGATTCTTGACCTTCTTCGGCTTTGAGAATTCTAAAAAGACCAACTACCAACCATGTGTATAAGTGGTACTATGATTTACCCGACATTTCTTGTGATATGAATTTTTTTTTAGTGTATTGGGGTGTCAACTACAACAAAGTTTGACAATGAAAAATACAGTATACACTTTTTCTTAAACCATATTTCACATGGACATGTTTTTCTTTGCTATAGTGCCTCCTCTGTCCTTTATTGTGAACACTTCGTCTTAAACTAAAACCGAAAAAAGAATAGAGAAGCCCTCGCAAAAAAAAGAAAAAAAATAGAGAAGAGAAATCACATATTGATTGTCAAAAAGTCGACAGAGCACATGCCACTTTTTCAAAAATTTAGTACAACGGTTAAAAATTACAATATTTTGTCTACTGCTTATTTCTTCTTCTATAATGGTAAGGGTTGGGTTATATTTTCTCACCACATTTACAAGTAGGAGGAACTCAAAAATGATGGATGCTGGTAGAATAGAGATTTAGTAGAGAAGTAACAAATTTCAGAAGTCGAGAAGGAAAATAAGAGGAAAATACTGGAGCAAAATAAAATAAAAGGAAAATAAGGTGGGGGAAATTACAAAATACGGCAACCATGGTAACCGCTGCCATCGCCGCGACCGCCGGTGCCGTGCCGCCGCCTACCAAAGCCACCGTAGCCGTGGACACAACAACCCCTCCCACCCTCACAAGAAGGCACCTCTTCCTCGCCGCCGCCGTCTCCGCCACCCTCCCCACGGCCGCTGTCTCAGCTGCGACCCCAAGATTCGCCGATATACCCGGCTCCGGCGGCGTCAAGGCCTTAGACCTCCGGGAGGGTTCCGGTGATGTCCCGGTCGAGGGAGACCAGGTAAAGGCGCCGCTTATACGCACTGATTGAGCTTATCACTGTTATTCTTGCTTGGTCTAATTAACCAGGTTAACACATTGAATTGCTCTAGTTAACCACGTGCTGCTAAGCCAGTGATTGACAATATTCACCACAATTTCTGCTTATGATTAGTGAACTACGTGTAACTGGATTACTTAGATATCAAATTTGTGTCTTGCATAGTTTTTTTAGAAATGTGTAGGAAAAACTCTTCTGTTTCCTTACTTGTATGAACAACGAAGGTTGCAATCCACTATTATGGAGACTGGCAGCGAAACAAGGATTTTTTTTAGAAAGGTGTAGGAAAAACTCTTATGTTTCCTCACTTGTATGAACTACGAAGGTTGCAATCCACTATTATGGGAGACTGGCAGCGAAACAAGGATGGCGCTTTGACTCCACCTATGATCACAAGGACGAGACTGGTGATCCAATGCCGTTTGTGTTCACCATTGGAAAAGGTGTAGGAAAAACTCTTATGTTTCTTCACTTGTATGAACTACGAAGGTTGCAATCCACTATTATGGGAGACTGGCAGCGAAACAAGGATGGCGCTTTGACTCCACCTATGATCACAAGGACGAGACTGGTGATCCAATGCCGTTTGTGTTCACCATTGGATCAGGAAAGGTGGGATAAGGATTTCACTGAAACACATTGCATTAGAAATTTATTGTATTCTATGTTGCTGATACTACAATAGATGCTGCAATTTTGGGTAAGGGTCTTACCTGAACTTCGTCTCTTTTATGATTGTTCAGTGAGAGTTTGAGGTTACAGCATGGCAATTAGCATTAGTATTATTTTACTTTCTGCTTTGATTTTGGCTTCAAAACTGCCATGCATCTCAATGAGTATGAAATACCTAGAATTACACCACTTGAGCCTCCTGCCATCCTGGAATTTGTTCATACCATGAGACGAGCTTTCCTTTGTGACTTTGTCTGATCTCCCACAAAATATACTTCCTGGAATATTTCTTTTGGAACCATCCCGAGTGGTACTCATGCCATAATAATAAATGGATCTCGCAGGTTATATCTGGTATTGAGGCAGCAGTGAAGTCCATGAGAGTTGGTGGTCTTCGGCGTGTGATAATTCCACCCTCACAGGGATATCAGAACACATCACAAGAACCAATTCCTCCTAATGTAACTTCCGTGCTATGCAATTAGATTTTTGATTACAGTTTCTCCGGTCTAGTCTAGCAAACTCATCTGTCGATGAAGGATATAGCTGGTGCTACTTCATGTACACACTAATATTGTCTGTTGTTTCATGTGCAGTTCTTTGATCGGCAGAGACTATTTACTACTATATTCAACCCAACACGCCTTGCAAATGGTGAGGGCTCCACTCTTGGTACGCTTATCTTCGACATCGAGCTAATCAGCATAAGGCAACATTCATGATGTTCTTTAGCGGAGTCTGCAGGCTCACGGAAGTCTTTCGGCAAGATACAGCGTCTTGAAGAAGCTCTTTGCGATAATCTGTTCATTCCCTTTGTAATATGCATAAACAGTGTGATTGTCCATCCATTTTGTTACCAATCTCAATTGCGCAGATACAGACTGTAAGGTATAATGATATTCTCAAGACCAAATTTCATTGTTCAGCTTCTGCATACATCTTTCGAAATTTTGAGTTTTTACTGCTGTGCACAATGTTGTAAAGTGAAAAAGTCTTGGCTCTCGCATCTGCACAAATTTGTATGACATGAACAGATTCTCTATACGCAGTTCACATCAGACTTACACAAAGTTTGGATCATGCTGCTTCAACAACCTAGTAGTTGCTTCTAAACCGCAGAATACTATGGTTGCTTGTGTTGTGCGGTGCTTGCACATCGCCGCGAGCCGTGCGATGCTCGCACGGGGGCTGAGATGTCAACGAGTTTTTTTCTCGCGAAAGGCCAACGAGGAAATTTAGGTGTCCATGGGGTTCCGCTCTAGCGCCCTTACCCGGATCACAAAATTCGCTTGAGAAATCGAAGCGGCTGCAGTTGTCGAAATCGAATTTCATTGTCCTGAATCTGAATGCATCTTTTTTTTGTTTACTGATGATGTGTGCAGTGTTGCGCAGAGGAAAAGGTGTTGGTTGATTAGCTCATCGACACTAACTCGTATATATATAATAACATGAAAACACTCTCTAAACTCATGCAGTCCGGATCATGGTCGCCCTACATCATTGCTCGAAAAAAATGGTCGCACTGCATCTGGCATCTTGTGCTTCTTCTCTAACAAACCGGTGGTTGCTTCCGAAGAGAGAATATTAGATTCATCGCAAAAAAAAAAGAGAGAATATTAGATGGGAGATGCCTCTCCATTGTATAACACATGGTCCTCTGAAAATTGACTATGCTCTACGTCGATTTCATCCTTTTAGGAGTATTTGTTTTCTCAAAAAAGTGGGTGTTTTGTCATAATTCAGGCATGTTGATGTATCCTATTCAATTTGGTTGCTGCATGATTATCTGGCGCGCGTGGATAAAATTTTAATCACTAGAATTCGTAGGAATCAACAATAATATTCTTGGGGGTGTTGTGTTAACTGTGTTTTGAAATGAAATGTTTGCAGAGGTGAGTGCTGAAAGAAATACAGAATGTTCCAAAAGCGATTATGAAAAAAGCACCGTTAACTACGAAGTTGTTGCTTTCATTATGAAAGTTCAGGACTTCCATCAACTATATCAAAAACGAAAAGCTAGACCAATATAGTCAAGCACGTAGCGATAATAGCATGTAGTTGCGGCTCCCGCTTGCAACAAAAAGCATTAATCCAGGGGGCTCGCTGCAATTAACTCTTTCAACTCTAGCCCAGAGAAGGGAAGTTTCCTTCTCTATCTCCCGGCACAAGCGAAGTGCGAACTCGAGCGTCTCCCTCCCGGCACCGCCCCGTCCCGCGCGCCCCGGCGCCACCGCCTCTCGATCTAAGGAGCAGGTGAGTCTCCTCTCCACCAGCCGGCCAATTCGCGCGGTTCCCGACCTGGAGCGCCTCGCGCGGTCCCGTTTCTTGGATCCGAGGAGACGGCGGCGCCAAGTTTCGCTCCATTTCTTTGGGTTCTTGGATGCGTTTGCTTCCCTCTCTGTCGCCCGTGCACCTGTTAATCTTTTCCGCTGTTCGTTAGCTCCGTGTCAGGATCTTAGATGTCCAGTGGCGGATCAACCGGCTGGCACAAGCCATGACGCCGGCGGCCCGGTCCCGCCTGCCGGTGTCCGGCACGCTAAATGAAGCGGAAGCTGGACAGGCGCCAAGCTTGCCGCCACGCTAATTAGTTTCGCAAAATAGTATTTGTGGAGAAAAGTTCGTTGTTTAGGCCCCAACCATGGGATCTCCCAAAGCTATCTTGATACGACACTTCGTTCCACTCTTTATCTGTTTCGCTAAGAGTTCTATCCTTTGTAAATTTTGGTCATCGGGTGGCCTTTTATCTTTGTTATGCATGAAATGGACATGAGGAGTCTGTACGCTCAAATGCCAATCATTAGAGTGTGGCCTAATTTTTTTCCTTCAAATTCTGAGGAATTAATTTGGAGTAACAAGCAGAATTATCGCAATGTACGGATGAATAGTGCTATTGTAGCAGCCATTTGATACTATGTACCAAAATTAAAATTGTACATTTCGGTTGCCGAACCTTTCTTTACAGCCGCACTTGTTGTATATATTATTATGCACCACCAAACCGTTTCTTCTTAATTTGCAGCCTAGAGACAAACAGTGCATTCTCAATGCTCGTTCTGAGGTAGCATGTCTGAACAACAGGATCATGTTAGCAAAAGCTCTTGTTCAAGTATTAGCACTAGTACTCAGGGCAGTGAAGAGGAAGTGACAATTGGTACCCTTATAACCGAAGCAACGAATAGTGGAAAGAGTCTTGGAAGACGACTGTCCCACTTAGATTCGATCCCGGTACTAACCTCACCTTGTTGAGTATGTATTCCTGATAATGTTGATGGCTTCTGCTTCCTTGAAGTTCATCTTCTGGATCTTAGTGAGTTGTTTGGCAGGAGATAAAATATGTTTGTACAGTGAAGATAATAAACAATAACAAAGGCATATATTTACTACAAGTACAGTTCTATACTTTGGTATAGAATATTACTATTAGCATTCAGTATTAAATCAAATTATTGTGCTACAATTACATCTTATACAACTTGTACCAAGTCACTAATGTCCTTTATGGCAGCACACTCCTCGAGTAAATGGGAAAATTCCAGATGTTAATAATGCGACAATAGATCATGAATCATTATTAGAAAGGTAAAGGTTTCAGTTTCAGCATTTTCTTGCTTTTATCCTCTCTTTGTTTTCTTCTCTCTCTTTCTGTTTTTTCTTTTAGTTCGATTCATTTATCTCAGATTCTTTGGTGACAGATTGGGCACTTACGGCTTAACTGAATACCAAATAGAGGGAGATGGGAATTGTCAGGTTAGCATGTTACATGCTTGACAGGATGACTGTTTCATGTCTATGAAGAAAATCTATTTAGAAATATTTCTATTATAACCTAAACTAGTGGTCTAGTTCTATGAAAAAATTAATTGATGTATGTACATTCGTCTTTCATTTTTGCTGGTAGACATAATAGATCAGACGGTACAGTTTCTTGAATCAATCCTCTATTTAGCTATCAGTGAATGCTTGATAGAGCTCAAGCTCCAGTAATCTCTGTGCTCCAGGAATTTTTGGAGCTAAGTAGGGGTGAATTGAATGTGTTTGGTTGAGCCAGTTTCGTTCTATTCAGAACAAAACATAAGCTCAAACCATATTAGTTTAGCCAAACACTATACTCTGAAATAATCTGTGGAATCTGGAGCTCCCCAAATAGGCCTAGTAATTATTATATTTTCTCCCCCCCCCCCCCCCTGTGGGG
>LAPY01000077.1:169512-182379 GCA_000970635.1 Eragrostis tef | reverse complement strand
TACCCCCCCCCCCCCACCCCCCATATGGGTGTATCTCAATTATGATATTGCTGCGTATTTACGATAGAGCTTTATCGTGACATCAACCTTTCTCCATTTTGTGTTGTGCACCTTTTGAACAGTTCAGAGCTCTGGCAGACCAGATATTCCGCAATCCTGACTATCACAAACATGTAAGGAAGGCAGTGGTGAAGCAGGTACATCCCTCATTCATTCTCTCTCGTTCTCTACCTCATGTGTTAAGGCAGGCCTTGGGGCCTTGGCACTGTAGCGCCGCCTTTACTTAGCCCTCAAGTTAGGTTACTTAGGGATAAGATTAGTTGGTTAGTATTAGGGCTGGCTCTACCTCTATATAAAGAGAGGCACGTCAATCAATCAATGAAGAACAATTCTCCCAATCCCCCAATGTCTCTCAAGCTCTAGGCAAAGCATAAGGCCTAATTATCCCCATACCATTACATCATGGCAGTAGAAACCATTTATTTTACATGGAAAATAGCTTGATACCTTAATTAGATTTTTGTTTCTGGACATATGACCATTCTGAATTACTATCCTTTTTGTTTTAGCTAAAGGAATTCAAGAAACACTACGAAGGCTATGTACCGATGGAATATAAGGTTTATTTGAAGAAAATGAAAAGGTTGTGGTCCATATTAGATTCAAGTCGCCTAAATCCCTGTCATATGAAACATTCTGTTTGTCGTTCATCTCATGATGCGTAATTTTCTTATTTATGACACTGTAGATCTGGGGAATGGGGAGATCACGTGACCTTACAAGCGGCTGCAGACAGGGTAACATAGCACTTTCAAGATGGCTGATTTGTTTCTATGAGTAAAAACATTATCTTCAGGTTTTTGCACCATTTATCTTGTGACGTCTAGTTCCGGCTGTAGATTCAGTCTGCTGTTTTCTCATTAGTCCATCGCAATAAAGACGCCTTAAATGATGCTCAAAATATGTTATTGTTTGTATCAGTAGTTCTTTAGACATTGCTTTCATATTGTTCTGTGGATTACTCAATTGTTATATTATTGATAGTGCATCTCATGTATTTTACTAATAGCAACCATTTTTATCTGTTAATTCAGTTTGCTGCTAAAATATGTCTGTTGACGTCATTCAGAGACACTTGCCTTGTCGAGATAGTCCCCAGAGATGCCACTCCAACAAGAGGTCAGAGTTGAGTCCTGTCTTCTCTAGTTCTATCTATCATGTATTAGTGTTTGTATCATTACTCCACCCATCTTGTCACTGTGATCTTCCTCCATTATAGAGTTTTGGCTTAGTTTCTGGACGCCCCATCTTTCAAGTGTCGTGAATAAGTTGCAGCCTAAAGATAGTGGTGTTTGATCATTGGTTCGCCCCTTTTTGCAGAGCTTTGGCTGAGTTTCTGGTGCGAAGTACATTATAATTCATTGTATGCAATTGAAGGTGAGGAGTCTATTGCTCCCTGATATTTGATAACTTGTATGCCAACAGTTTCTACTGATGCCTTTTGTGATACACTAGTTTATCCGACCTTAATCTCTGTCGCATGCTCTATACTTGCAGATCTTCCGACACGCAAAACTAAAAAGAAGCACTGGCTGTTCTAGTTCTAGCATTGTAGGTTTCATTGCTTTATTGGACTACTGCTCTTCTCTATTTAGTCCTGCAACAGCACCTGTAACCTTATTTAGTTCTGCCTTTCCTGATGTCGCAAGTTGTAATGTAACCTAGAAAGAAACTCGTGTAAGATTATGTACAGTGAAGTGCCAATATTTTACTAGCAAATTTGTGGTCTGTTTGCCTGTTTCGGTGGCCATCGCTCGCGTTCTCCACTTTTCTGAGGTGTTGACAAATTGGCACTGTAGTTTGTGCTCAGCCCGATGAGCAACGAGTTGCCTGCGTGCAACTCGTCTGGTTCGCATTTCAGTAATTGGGTAAAGGGAAATCGTTTTTTTTAAAGAAAATGGAAGATGATGCCATTGGTATTTTGTCCATGTAAAGAGTTAGCAACGGAGTAATTCATACGGGATTACTGCTGGAAATTTGTAATTATGGACTTTTCTTAATCGAAACTTTGATAGTAGATCGTTGGATTTCACAGAGTGATCTAATAGCATGAATTGCTGTCACCATAAAAACGTGTCAGCCAACCAACCGACACAACAATATCAGGCAGTTCTGCAACACTGCTTGATGGGTGAAAAAAAAAGTAGGGAGCCGGAGTATTAGATACTTGTAGCTCGAAATATTGACATGTGATCTGTTTCTCTCCATTAAAATTGGGTGTACTTTGCCATATTTTTTTTGAGCTTTTTACCATCCTTGAATGAAAATTAGGGGGATGAGTTATATAATTTCGGTACCACTTAAAAGACACCCTTTTCAACACACATCCCTTCTTTCTCCCTTGTCCACCCTTGTACAGAGACAGGAAACATCAGAAGCTACTTATGCACGTAGATCACTACAGTGCTGCAGAATCGATTGTTTCAGAACACAACAAACCAACCCATCATACCTAAAACACACCACGTATTGAACACATACAGTTCAAACGAATGAGAAAATGTCAAACAGCGTCAAATTTTCACTGTAGATCTGCTTCCCAAATACCAGCATGTAAAAAGCTCCCAAATAAACGTTACATCACATCTTTAACTTCAAAATACAAATTAAAGACCGGCATGATTCAACACATGTTACTGCTCTTCAGGAGTCATAGGCACAAGGTATACACACAATTCTTGGCCAAAGTCTAGTACAGGTTACCAGCAGCACAGTAGATGATTATGTAACTAACATGGACAAACCAACAATTAGCTGCAGAAACTTGTTACCTCCATGGATGAATATGAAACTCAGTCTCTCAAGCTCTAGGCAAAGCATAAGGCCTAATTATCCCCATACCATTACATCATGGCAGTAGAAACCATTTATTTTACATGGAAAATAGCTTGATACCTTAATTAGATTTTTGTTTCTGGACATATGACCATTCTGAATTACTATCCTTTTTGTTTTAGCTAAAGGAATTCAAGAAACACTACGAAGGCTATGTACCGATGGAATATAAGGTTTATTTGAAGAAAATGAAAAGGTTGTGGTCCATATTAGATTCAAGTCGCCTAAATCCCTGTCATATGAAACATTCTGTTTGTCGTTCATCTCATGATGCGTAATTTTCTTATTTATGACACTGTAGATCTGGGGAATGGGGAGATCACGTGACCTTACAAGCGGCTGCAGACAGGGTAACATAGCACTTTCAAGATGGCTGATTTGTTTCTATGAGTAAAAACATTATCTTCAGGTTTTTGCACCATTTATCTTGTGACGTCTAGTTCCGGCTGTAGATTCAGTCTGCTGTTTTCTCATTAGTCCATCGCAATAAAGACGCCTTAAATGATGCTCAAAATATGTTATTGTTTGTATCAGTAGTTCTTTAGACATTGCTTTCATATTGTTCTGTGGATTACTCAATTGTTATATTATTGATAGTGCATCTCATGTATTTTACTAATAGCAACCATTTTTATCTGTTAATTCAGTTTGCTGCTAAAATATGTCTGTTGACGTCATTCAGAGACACTTGCCTTGTTGAGATAGTCCCCAGAGATGCCACTCCAACAAGAGGTCAGAGTTGAGTCCTGTCTTCTCTAGTTCTATCTATCATGTATTAGTGTTTGTATCATTACTCCACCCATCTTGTCACTGTGATCTTCCTCCATTATAGAGTTTTGGCTTAGTTTCTGGACGCCCCATCTTTCAAGTGTCGTGAATAAGTTGCAGCCTAAAGATAGTGGTGTTTGATCATTGGTTCGCCCCTTTTTGCAGAGCTTTGGCTGAGTTTCTGGTGCGAAGTACATTATAATTCATTGTATGCAATTGAAGGTGAGGAGTCTATTGCTCCCTGATATTGGATAACTTGTATGCCAACAGTTTCTACTGATACTTTTTGTGATACACTAGTTTATCCGACCTTAATCTCTGTCGCATGCTCTATACTTGCAGATCTTCCGACACGCAAAACTAAAAAGAAGCACTGGCTGTTCTAGTTCTAGCATTGTAGGTTTCATTGCTTTATTGGACTACTGCTCTTCTCTATTTAGTCCCGCAGCAGCACCTGTAACCTTATTTAGTTCTGCCTTTCCTGATGTCGCAAGTTGTAATGTAACCTAGAAAGAAACTCGTGTAAGATTATGTACAGTGAAGTGCCAATATTTTACTAGCAAATTTGTGGTCTGTTTGCCTGTTTCGGTGGCCATTGCTCGCGTTCTCCGCTTTTCTGAGGTGTTGACAAATTGGTACTGTAGTTTGTGCTCAGCCCGACGAGCAACGAGAGTTGCCTGCGTGCAACTTGTCTGGTTCGCATTTCAGTAATTGGGTAAAGGGAAATCGTTTTTTTTAAAAAAAATGGAAGATGTCATTGGTATTTTGTCCATGTAAAGAGTTAGCAACGGAGTAATCATACGGGATTACTGCTGGAAATTTGTAATTATGGACTTTTCTTAATCGAAACTTTGATTGTAGATCGTTGGATTTCACAGAGTGATCTAATAGCATGAATTGCTGTCACCGTAAAAACGTCTCATCCAACAATATCAGGCAGTTCTGCAACACTGCTTGATGGGTGAAAAAAAAAGTAGGGAGCCGGAGTATTAGATATTTGTAGCTTGAAATATTGATATGTGATCTGTTTCTCTCCATTAAAATTGGGTGTACTTTGCCATGTATATATATTTTTGAGCTTTTTACAATCCTTGAATGAAAATTAGGGGGATGAGTTATATAACTTTCGGTACCACTTAAAAGACACCTTTTTCAACACACATCCCTAAGATCCCTTCTTTCTCCCTTGTCCACCCTTGTACAGAGACAGGAAACATCAGAAGCTACTTATGCACGTAGATCACTACAGTGCTGCAGAATCGATTGTTTCAGAACACAACAAACCAACCCATCACACCAAAAACACACCACGTATTGAACATATACAGTTCAAACAAATGAGAAAATGTCAAACAGCGTCAAATTCTCACTGTAGATCTGCTTCCCAAATACCAACATGTAAAAAGCTCCCAAATAAACGTTACATCACACCTTTAACTTCAAAATACAAATTAAAGACTAGCATGATTCAACACATGTTAATGCTCTTCAGAAGTCATAGGCACAAGGTATACAAACAATTCTTGGCCAAAGTCTAGTACAGGTTACCAGCAGCACAGTAGATGATTATGTAACTAACATGGACAAACCAACAATTAGCTGCAGAAACTTGTTACCTCCATGGATGAATATGAAACTCAGTCAAGCATTGTCCTCCCATCCCATGTATAACCATGTTCAGTCAAGTGTTACATGTCAAAAGTCAGTGGCACGAGACATTATTTGTTCCATAACTTAACCTTTGAAGGCTTGTATCTGTCATATCTGTCATCCATCTCTGTGGCCCACCATCATCCCCAATTACGTTGTATGCATAGGATGAAAGCCCAACGTTCTCACCACATGAACTTGCCTTTCCCAGGTTATATAACCGTTCTGTTCTGGATAATACTACAAGATTGGAGAATGTTGAGAAGCTATTGCCAAAAAATACATCAGCTCTTGAGCAAACCTCAAAATCAATAGCAGACTTTATAAGGTACGGCTGCCTATCATAGATGTCAGTAACTCCAAGTTTCTTCTTCTCATAAGCAACCATACCCACTCTCCACCCACTGGTTATTGAATCATCTTCAAGAAGGCTGTCGGCTACTGCAAGATAAACTACAACTGGCCGACGTAGATCAGTAATCTGAGAGACCTTATGAATTATCTCTTCTTTACTACTGCAGATTTCATTTGAGTTGGACCGCTGCTCCCACTTCTTGCAATGTATCATCCAATCTTTTTCTATTCTCATGTGAACAGCAATGTATGGCACAGGAAGATTCGCTGAGCTATCTTTCCTCTGCTTACTACGAGAAATGCCAGCTTCATGTCTTGCCTTTCGGCCAGCCTCTCTGATCTTGGATATCACCTTACCCACTTCAGTTTCTATCTCAGGAGCTAAGACAAGGCAATCAAAGATCTTGGCATAATCTTTGACTGGCCAGTGGTCAGGCCACAGAAATGGATGTTTGCCAACGATTTCAATGACTTCAGAGTCATCCGCCTTACCCCAAATGAATTGCTGCAATTGATCCAAGTCTCTCTCCACTGTCCACCTTCTACCACTCCCCTTTTGGAGTTTGAGGGGCTCAGTTCGATTCGAAACTTCTGAATACCGAGCTAATCTTACAAAGCCATGACAACGGGTATTGAACTTGTTAAAGTCAAAAACCTTATCAAAACTGATGGGTTGCAGCAAGTCAACCTCTTTGTAGAAGAGCGAAGCACTCAAGCTTGGCATGAGAAGAGATCTGTTTAGGAATCTAGCAGTCAAGCATGCCCTGGCAAATGCAATCTTCTGATTGTTCAATCCCCATATAATCTGTGGTACTTCAATAAACTTGTCTCGCCTAACTCCAGGAAGCAAGTCAGGGGCCGTTGACTCGTAAAATCCTTCCTTCTCAGATGAGCTTATGGCAAGAAAAGGAGATGCAATTGCTCTCAAAAGAATAAGAGCAATAACTATTAGAAGACCTTTGCAAATCACAGGCCTTGTGGGCAAGCTAATGAGCTTGAGATGCTTAAGATCTAGTAGGATGTTCATTGAAGCAATGTGTTAACCCTTTCTCATCCTAAGGATCCCTTATATCACCAATCATGCCTGTTTTATCTTTAGAAGAGAAAAACCCAATGAAAACTACACTGATTGCTAAAATCAATAACCAAACACACTTGCTTAGGTAGCCGCAGAAATTCTTCTGGTCCACTGCTGTAAATTTTAGATATTTCAAGCACTAATATTAGTTGCCTTTCTGGCCTCTTCCATTATCAGTCTAGTACATGCTTTTCCTGAGACGCTGCAAATGAAAAAAAGAAAATTAGTTCAATGTAGTCAGAAACTTATATTGCATCCATTGTACAATTCCTTTAAAAAAAATACTAGATGGTCAAACATATAACTTTCTTTCTCATTGTATCTAGTATTATTCTGTTCGCTTGGTGACCTGAGCGCACCAAACTGTAACAAACTCTTTATTTCAATGAGAAAAATTCAGGTGGGACTTCTTGCCTCACCGTAATTTCCTCCAAAAAAAAAATGTATCTAGTATTACGTTCATTGTACATGCAGACAATGTTTTCATTGTAAGATATCCAAGGGAAGAAACACCCAGTGTCCTATGCTTCACGCGATCCCACTGAGCTATTTATACATGCTTACGAGCCATGTCCCTTATGAACCATACTACATTAACAAGACGATGACTGATATTGAAACACCAATGAGAAATGATGGAAACAGAGCAAATATTTCAGTATGTCTGTAGCTGATACTAAAGCAGGGATGGATGCACCTTGGGACCTATCCTACGGGTAGAGAGCCCATGATCCAGATGAGATTGATCTAGCCAGCACTGATGGGTCACAACCAAATTTGACGAGCAAACGAATCGGCAATTAGAGTGCTGAATTCCTCATGAACATGAATGCCTTTACATTAATTTGACGGAGCATTGCACAAAGATGTCTACTTAATCCGGAACAATTGATATCGGAGCGAAATCAGAGACAAGTGAAAAGTTTAGGGCTTTCTCACCAACAGCTGAAATCAGTTCGGATGGATCTCCAGAGGGGATACGGGGACGCGGAGGTGCAGTCACCGTCCCTCTCCCTCACACGCGACGAGACGAAACCACGGTCGCCGGCAGCAATCACTCCGCTCCGCGGCGAGCTCACTCCGGAGGGAGAGGCCGCGGGCTGGTGGAGGAGGTGGAGGCGCACCTGTCGCCCGATCTAGAGTCCGGTACGGCTCTGGTGCTTCCCGGTGGCGCGGCGGGGGAGAGGCCGGCGGTGAGCAGTGGAGGCGGAGATGGCAGGTGCGTGCGGTGGGGCGGGGGCCCGAAGAGCTTGATGTCGCGTGGGAAGAACTGGTCTCTCGAAGGGACAGAGATCGACTGACTTGTTACGGCGTTTTTTACAGCACACGGTGGAGTAATGGATGAGCTGAGCGCGATGTTTACAATCCACATATCTTAACTTTGATATGAAACCACAAGTTTATTTGACCTTTTCATTTCACTTGCAAATCAATGTAAATTGAGTATAATATGAGATAAAATTTGAGTATTTCAAGGACAAAAAAAATTTGAGTTTGGGCAATTCGCGTCCTTTCAAGCGGGAGTGCTCAGTCCTACCAGAAACGGGAGTAGGGACCATTTGCAGCTTTCTTTTAGTTCCTATACTCTATTTCTCCTCTGACCTGTGGAGAAGGAATGCAGGTTTAGCATCCAGGAAATTTCATTTGCCTCCAGAAACTTGGACCAGATCAACTTCCTTTTCGGAGGTGGCGGACCAGATCAACTGATGAGCTCATCAGTCATCACAAATGCAAAGTACTCAGCTTTATAGCTTAAAACCTGGTCCTATTGAATGCATTAAAACAATTTGTTGGAAGATGTACAGTTCCTGCTGTTATTTTCATGTTTGTGATAAATACGTTGTTCTAAGGCGAATGATGTTGAATCCCATTAGCATACATTTCACCCAGGTGGCTTGTCAGAATAGAACAATGTACAGTTGAAGGACGTATGCATCTGCAGACTTTGAAATTTGAGAGCCAAAGTTTATTACAAGGGAAAGAAACTATTGGGCTTTACAGATTAACAAACAACAGTGTACAATAGAGGTCGATCACACTCAAACAATCACTTCAATTACATGCGAGTGGTGCTTGATCACTGAGGACCTGATCTTGCGTGTCATCTGCAGCAGGCGAAGAGGAGCTCCTTTGCTGTCCATGTCACTTCTGCGAGATCCTGCAATGACTCTATTGTCTCTTTCTTCAATGGGAAAACCTTCTCCATGCATTCTGTCAGGAAAAAAAAAAGTTCACTTAACATGATAATATCAAAGTCATGACCTCTCAGATGAGTTTGATTCTAAGGTAGTCAAATTTCTAAAGAAATTATACACTGACTGCCAAATGACTCGCCCCAAGAGAGTAAACCTCTTGAATCTTCATGAAACAAACCAAAAAAAAAACAATATGTTTCCAGTAGCGAAATCTCCGTACTATGAGTAAAATTGTAGTGTGGGCAAGTATATGCAAGATGGACAACAGTAATATACCTGGATGTCTCACAACATTCAGCAATGATAGCGAAGCAAGTACCCTCTCCTCCAAAACTCTGTCATAACTTAGGCTATCTAAAAGTGCAGGCGCAAGAATGGAACATGCTAAAGGCTGAAAATCATTGCACCCACGCAATGGGGAGAGGGAGCTGCTCATCCATGTAACAGTGATGAGGCACGCCCGAACCAAACTTGGGATTCCATCAGATATGCAGTCTGACAGAACCATAAGGAACCTTTTGTTCCCACTGTTTAGTAACATTAAGGCAAGCTTCTTCAGCCGTTCTTCAACTACCTTTTCTTCTTCCTGTTATTTAGGACAAAAATGAAGGTAAAACATACAGAAAGTAATCAGCAAACCAAATTGTAACGTAATGTTAAAGTATATTTTGGAACATACCGCCCGCGCACTCTTATCTTTAAATATCTCAGTTCTCCTGAAGGATTCAGATAGGGAGTCATCTAGACCAGCTCTTTTTAGTAGCCACGCGTCTGCTATGGGCTCTCCCGAGGATGAGAACCTCCCTGCCAAGATTAAAAGAGCTCGAGCACACTGTTCTTGGACCTTTCTGCTCTGGGACCTGTGTTCCAAAGCAGCTATCATAGCCTCAATTGCTTCCTCTCTGTAAACACTGTACTGAGAAGGATCTCCCTGCACAAAAACTGTCGTATGGGGATCATACAAATACTGAAAAGCATACCTGGTCAAAGGAAGAAAAGGTTCATCATTTGATATGTTACCAGGAGATCAAGCTGAAGCAACATGGCAGCTGCTAGTGGATGTTGGACAAGAGGAGCCTGCTGGAGATAGACCAGCAGAATATGCATTGTATTCAAGCAACCACTATTTTTCATCTCCTTGAGGAACTCCACAATTTTGGTTGTTCTGCGTGAAAAAGGAAGAGCTAGTTCAATCAAAGGATGTTTTTAATATGATGATTAAAATATAAACGTCAAATTTTACCTATTAAGACAGACAAGTTCACTCATCATGTTAAGGGCTGCAGCACTAGCCTTCTTATGATTGCCTACAAGAAGTTGAACAATAGGCTCCTTCTTCACATTATCAGCTAAGTAATGCCGACAACTGCCATCGGCTTGAATACATGAGGTCAACAGAGAGATGCAGGTCTTGCTCTCACGGGCATCGCCAACGTCAAGTCTGCTCATGAGCAGGTCAAGACCACCTAGAGCAATCATCTGCTTTGCATTCTCAATGTTTCTGTCGACATCAAATCCCATAAGGAGCTGATCCAGGAAATAGAATGCAGCTATTTTTGGAGCGCATTTTACAGAACACAGAAATTGCACCTCGTCACCGCACTCCAATATATGCAACACTAGTGGGATCCAGTCCAACGATAGCATCTGCTTAGCTTTAGGCTTCATCATGTAAAGCACTACAGCTGCCTTCAAGAACAACTCGTTGCTTCTCAGAAGTCGCAAGAAAACCTCAAGCTGTGGATCTGCATTAAGCACAATTTGTCTAATTACCTCATTTCCCAGAACCAACTTTCCCATTATCAATATAGCAGACTCCAATGCCGCATCATCTTTAGAGGTGAATGTAACCTCGAGAAGCCCTTGAATAAAAGAGGGACATGACAGCAAGGTAACAAGATTAGGATCCCCTTGCGAGGTTGAGCATGCTCTGGCAACTTCATGAACAGCATACTCACACTGCCTAAGACTGTCTGAATTGGATACCACGGAAATGGCTCGTTCCAGAGTCATAGTTAGCTCGTTGCTCTCTGGATCTTTCTCAACTAACACAGTTTCCTTCTTTGGTATCTTAGGATGATTGATAACATTCCTGCTTAGATCTCCACGACAGGAGAATAGTCGAAAAGAGTAGGATTTGCGTGGTGTCGGTGCTTTTTCTTGAATAGCACCTTCTCTCCGAGATCGGGAATGCTTTTCTTGGAGCCCCATTTTACTCTGTCTACTCAAAACAGGCGTAAGTTAAAGAAAGAAAAGAAAAACTTCTAAGTTATGTGCTGGACTAAAAAATTCAGCTTTGGTGACAAAGCACTATTGGCACTTCGCATGATCCGGGGGAAAAATGCAACAGTAAGGGCAAATTTATTCCCTCAAAGAGAAACGATAAGGTCAAGGGCACCAAACACAGCTGATGGTTTTATTTTTCTTAAGATGCATTTGGACTTTAAGTTCTGTGATTTCAGCTTTTAGGTAATATTGAGTAATGAGTACTATTAAACTACCTTGAGGGTGCAACTGTTGCAAAAAGAACCAACACCAAGAAAACACTTGCTTGCTATTGTTGCTCTATCTATACCAGAAATCTTATGCTATCAAATTCAGCTAGTTAGCAAAACAAAATGAATGCACGAATCAAATGGACAATAAACTAGATCGGCAGGAAGATGTAGAAATGCTGATAATCAGTTATTAAAATTTGCAAAGCACAGCAATACAGATTGATTATGAAGCAAGAAAAGAATTCAGACTATGGTAAAGTCAACTTAATACTATACACATGCGAATCTCAGACCAAGACCCAAATTACTTGTGAGGAAAAAAATGATGCATGAAGGATACAGGAACATTATTCTTCAGTTCTGTTGTAGTAACTTTTGGAACCTAATAGTTCCGTGGAATTTTAAAAATAGATCTACTTTTACGAGTATAACTTGGTATAACTTTAAATAAATAGGAATGTAGCCAAAAGCTTGCCCCACCCCATAGAAAACAAAGATGACACTGGACTAGGCTCAAACAGCTACCGTGCTGGCAGCAATTTAATTATCAGAACTGCGATGAGTGACCACAAATTGTCGCTTGTCTAAAACATGTTGCCATGCCAATACCAATACGACACACAATAAACATATCTTACTATGAGGAGGCTAATTAGCTGCAAAAGATTAAAAGGACTGTTGACTCACATGCGCAAGCTTTTCCGTCTTGAAGCTCACTGAATTATCATTGAAGTCTACATCGAGATCCAAAACCAATTCAGTATTATCATCCAGTTTGGCGGGTCTGACATTTTCCTGTTCAAACGCTGTGCCGAAAACGGCATTGTACCTGTAAAACCAGATAACCATGTTATAACACACTAATTGCTAACTGCCTGATGATAAGCTGTCCAAATTTATATCCAATGCAATAGTTTATGGCAAGATTGACCCACAGGTTTGCGTTGATGGAGCTCCTGCGCAGCGAAGCCGAGTTCGGCTTCTGGCATGCATCTAGATTCCCAGGCATCGAAGGCAATGGCACTGAGGGGGCCGGAGGCGCATCCGCCCCCGAAATGAGCCACTCCTTGTAGTACGTTGCAAACTGAGCAGTGCCACTGTCCATGTGATCGTTGTAGAGCCTCTGCAGGCTCTTCATCCTTCTGATCCGGTCGTCGGCGTCCCAGTCCGCGGCGAGGTCGGCCTCCTTGGTGAACCACACCTTGAGGTGGAGCAGGTGGGGCAGGAAGACGTGGTCCCAGAGGTCCGGGAGGAGGGTCCTGCGCGCCAGGCCAGGCGCGTCGACGAACACCTGGAGCAGGTGGCGCGCGGAGACGCGGTCGTTGCGCTCCATCTTGTAGACGACGGAGAGGTAGAGCTGCGCGCACGCGGAGAGGTGGGAGTTGGGCACCCCGCAGGTGCGGTCCTCGGAGGCGGGGGCCGGGGCGGC
>LAPY01000077.1:153529-164385 GCA_000970635.1 Eragrostis tef | reverse complement strand
AGACCCGCCAAAGGAAACATAGGGGTGTTCGTCTAAAATTTAGAAGGGTCATATCAAAGAGTATCTTGTTGTTTAAGAGTATTAAATAAAATCTAATTATAAAACTAACTCCAGAACCCCTGGTCCAATTCGCGAGAAGAATCTAATGAGGATAATTAAGCCGTGATTAGAAGATGGTTACTGTAGCATCAATGTATCAAAATATGGATAATTAGGCTCATTAGATTCATCTCGTAAATTTATGCTCATCTGCAAAAAAGTTTTATAATTAGACTTTATTTAATACTATTAAATGACAAGATTTTTTTTAATTTTAAAGAGTCTAAAATTTAGAGGGGGGAAACGAACACCCCCTATGTCTTATGTGGCAGTGTAAAAACTGTAAATCCTCTGGCTTAACTTTGTTCAGCAAACCGATGCTGATGCTCAGGGACCATCTTTTTTTTTTTGTTGAGGAAATGCTCAGGGACCATCTAGTCAGGGGCCTAAAGCTTGCAGGTTGCAAACGTACGGGCTTTGATTCCCCGTCTTTAAACCCCCAGCAACCCCGGATCGCCGGAGGCCCGGCCTGTCGCCGCCGCGCAGCATTATTGAAAACCATTCACTGCTCTGAGCTAGGAGCCAGAATGGTAGATGCATCACGCACGCCGCTGAAGGAAAGCGCCATCAAACAATGGGAGCTTCCTGCGATCCGAGCAGCACGTACTGTGAGTCTGTGAGTTAACATTACCTGACCCAGAGCGGCAGAGCTGCAGGCCTTGGGCAACCACGCTACTCGACGGGAACGCGTGAGGTCGATGCCGACGAGAAAGGACAGGTGTGCGGTGAGAATCCTGAAGCTGTAGATGCTGCGTTGTTCTTCAGGTTCGGAGCAAATAGTCCGTCCGAGCCTGGCGAACCTGCGGCAACCGAGCATGGAGTAAAAGTTGATATCTGCAGGTGGTTGTCTGGATGTGATGAGCACATTTCGTGAGAAACCAAGAGAGAATGTGCTGATTTAAACTACATAACACATTGCAAGACTGGGAGAGCCGCAGAGGAAGGCGAACCGAAGGTGGGAAATGGTCCAACCAAACTATGTTTTTATTGACACCAATCATCAAACAACAGTTGATGTTCAAGGTCACATTAACCAGCAGAGCAAAACTCGTGCATTGAGGAGCAAGCAACAGCCAGTTGGCAGCTAAGGACTGACTCCTGGGAAACACAACGTTGCAAAATGAATTCTGGAAGAATGTATTTCAGGCACTCTATTTACATAAGCTATGCAATTGGCAACATCACGTCATTTCAGATTGGATTGCGCTGAACTTGACCTCTTCAGACTACCCGTCATGTGAAGCACAAAGCTTGTAGCTCTCTATTCTGCGTTTTCCTCAAGGTGGACGAGTTTTCCACTAATTTTCCTGCAAAACATGACAATAATGTGAGTATCAATGAATCTAGATAGATTAGTTCGTAAACTTAATTCTAATACAACCATCGCATATAAAAACTGAGCAGCACATTTGATCAACAGCCTTTGGTATAAACATAAGATGGACGGCACGAGACCTTTCAAGGTTGGGTTTCTCACTGGAAAGAACCTTCAGCAGCCTTTCTTCAAATGGGGTGGCATGCCAGCTGACAACTCGGTCCTGAGAAACAGCAAGGATGAGTGTGAGACGGTGCAGATAATTAATTAAGGGCAAAGGGAGAATGAGATGAAAGTGTGTACCTCTTTGTACTTTGTTGTGGTGTTTGTTATGCCGTTCCCATCCCACGGCTTGGGCAGAATGGGAGTAGGATTGTCATTATCCCAGTTCAGACCAGTAGTTGCAAAGATTGGCACATCGAAACTGCTTTTCTCGTAGAATGGTTCTTTCCCGACGCTGCCCTCAGTGTCACTTTGATTCTTATCATCAGTAGATGACGTCTTCAGCCAGTAAGACAGGCTTGAAACACCATGCTTTCCATATTCTGAATTTTGTTCCGACAGCTCTCCACCTTCTACCAGCTGCTCATTGCCGCTCTGAACCTTGGATTCCTCTGGAGATATAGCATCATTTTGTGACACAGAGTTGTCAAAAACTGGGGAGGAGACAGATTTTGGTTGTTCTGTTTTCGTAGCGGCCGAGCTTCGGGATATCTCCTGAGGATTCTCAGTAGAACCTGGGTTCAGGTATCTTCTTTTTGATGGATTATCTAATAGCATAGACGAGTCAAGTTTTACTGCCATCCACTGCAGTTTGTTCTCGATGGGCCTGAGAACAGGATAGATGAACTGTCTGCCCCTTGCACGTTTTCCAGCCTTTGAAATCAATGCAGTGTACACTGTTCCAGGAGTCTGAATGTCACCTCTGAGAACCAAAGGCGTCGGAAAAGGTGAATCACTAGAGCTCGTCTCGTTCCTAATTTTCTGGCACGAAGACTTGTCCTGTAAAGATGATAGAGTTTCAGATTCGGCATTGACAATATCATGTTCATCAGTATGAGTGTCACTGCTCTCAACGATGTTCTCTTCTTTCCTCAAAATGTCAAGTTCCTCAGTCTTGATCCTGCATTCAATGCAAAAAAAAAGTAACACGTCAATTTTCATTTCCCCTATTTTTTGAAAAACAGCACATGGATTCAATGATCCAATCACGGTTGTTCCTTACAGTTCAGATGAGTTTCCTTCAGATAGCATTGCCTCTGACATAGTCGGTGCATTGATGGATGTCTCATTGCGCTGTATCAAAAATAAATACATTAAGGTGTGAATATTTGAACAAGAAGATTGCAGATACACACACACCTACCTCAATAGTGTCTTCAGCTTGGTTTTCTTGATGCCTCAAGATATCAGGCTTTTCAGAGTTGAACCTGGATTGAATGCAAAAAAGAAGGCGTTAATTACTTCTGCGGGAAATAACTCATTGTTGGCGTGTGTTTGGGCCCAGCCCAGCCCATATGGGCATGTATATGTATATCTAAGAGAAGGAATGGAAACTACTGGACTGAGATATTTCCCAAACCAACATGGCATCAGGGCTAGGTGAGAGAGAGGCGACGCAGCTGGCGACCAAGACGACGTTCCGCTGCTAGAGGTGGTGATCGAGCTATCTGGTGGCGAGCTTGGAAGAGCTGTTCGGGGGCAAGCTTGCTGTTCATCCGAGTAGCTGGTGTGCAGAGGAGCTGTGCAGGTGCGTGTGGGAGTGGGAGCACGGAAGAGGTGCCTCAGATTGGGAGCAACTGGCCACAACGAATTACAAAGGAGCTTCGTTCAGGCTGGAATTGAGGAAATCACTAGTGTGCTTGTTAGGATTTGGTCTGGATTGTTCTCAGCGGCAAGGGAAGGAAAAAAAGAAAGAAAACAGAGCAAGGTGCTGTTGAGCGATTGCAAAGCTGCAGAAATTAGCAGGCACAGGATTGGGATAGCTGGCCAGCTGCTGCAGATCTGCAATTGAAGGTGCTGGTTTTTCGGATTCAAGGAGCAGAGCTCAGATTGAGGGTTCATACGGCTGGAGCTGCTGGACAGAGGCTGCGAGGATAACAGGAAAGGCAAGTCGGGCTGCTTGACAAGGAAGCACGCTGCTGTATATCAAGTCCTAGCAGCTGGTTGTGTGTTGGCTGAAGAAGGTTGGGAGCAATTGATTGGCTTCATAGTTGAGGAGAGCAGAAAAAAGGCAGAAATCAGTAAGGAAAAAAGGGAGAGAAGTGAAATTTCGTGCTGCTCTTGTGTTGTGCAAGCTCAAGCAGAGGAGGTGCACTTGAGCCGGAATTGCAAGCTGCTGATTTGTACACTGACAGAGAAGCGGAAAAGGGACAGAAGAAGGCATATCTCCAGGGGGAGCAACTGAGCTGCAGCAAATTGGCCGAGAGGAAAACAAGGAACTTTGTGTGGTTGAGATATTGTACATCTGAAATAATGGAGTCAGAGAACAAAATAATTGAGCAGCCATTTGAGAAGCTGGCCGAAATTCTTACGGCAAATCAACTTGAGAAGATAGCTCAGTTATTTTTGGCAAAGAGTTCAGAATTAATGTCAAATACAAGAGAAGTGAAGGAGACCAAGACAATCCTCGGCAACCTTGTCAATCTTGCACATCCTAATAAAGGTACATCTCTTGCAAATTGGATACTAGATTCAGGTGCATCTAAGCATGTTACCGGTACATTAAGTGAATTTGCATCGTATAATTCTCTTACTCCTATGCAAAAGGAAACTATTCAAACTGCCGATGGAACTGCTCAACCTATTAAAGGTGTGAGCACAGTCCAATGCACTCCATTAATTACATTATCCCATCCTTTCCTGTTAATCTAGTATCCTTAAGTGCTTTGGTGGATCATATGGATTGTCGCGTTACTCTCGATTGAGACAATTGCTTAATTGAGGATAGGAGGACTGGAAGAATGCTCGGTAGTGGTATAAGGCGCAATGGCCTATGGTTCTTGGATAGAAGAGAAGATACCTCATGCATTGCTTTGACAGTTGCTATGGGTGAAAAGGAGGCTAAGGTAATACTTGAGCATTGTCGACTAGGACATCTATTATTTGATATTATGGCTAAGGTATTCCCTGAGATGATGAGTAAGGTGGACAAAAGAAAGCTTCTTTGCGATGCATGTGAGTACGGAAAGCATATAAGATCAGTGTATATAAGCAGGGGGCTTAGGAGCATATCTCTTTTTATGTTTATTCACTCTGACGTGTGGACATGCCCAGTTATCTCGATAAGTGGAATGAAATATTTCGTGACATTTATTGATTGCTATTCTCGGGTGACATGGATATATCTTATGAAGCACAAGAATGAGGTTCTCAAATGTTTTAAGGATTTCTGTTCACTTATTGGGAATCAATATGACGCCCGAGTTAAAGTATTAAGAACAGACAACGGATCAGAGCATGTGAATAATGATTTTGAAAGCTATTTGTCAGCCAATGGAATATTGCATCAAACATCATGCCCTGATACACCTCCACAAAATGGAGTTGCTGAAAGGAAAAATCGTCATATCTTAGAGGTTGCACGTTCACTCATGTATACTATGAATGTGCCAAAGTTTTTATGGAGCGAAGCAGTGATGACATCTGTTTATTTGATCAATCGCACATCTTCAAGATTGCTTGGGTGGAAAACTCCTTATGAGGTGTTACGGGAAGTGAATGAATTTGTTATTCCACCTAAGGTATTTGGGTGCACTTGTTTTGTCAGGGATCATAGAACTTCAGTGGACAAGCTAGATCCTCGAGCAGTTAAATGCATATTTGTGGGCTACTCATCAAGTCAAAAAGGGTATAAGTGTTGGTGCCTGACAGAAAGGCGTTACATTCAGGGAGTCGGTTCCTTTTTATGGAGAAAAGACGGATTTAAGTTCTTTGTTTTCTGATCTTGACTCTCCCATCATAGATGATGTTGGTCGAGAGGGGGAGAGTGGTGACATGAGAAATGAGTCTAGTGATCACCAACCGAGGAAGATGGAAGCAATAATTGGTGGTTCGGTTCCTCGATCAAAGGGAGTTGAAGTGGTGACTGATTCAACATCTTTCAATGAAGATTCATCGGCATGTGAGAGATGGCAACACAAAAATGTATCACAAGTATACACAAGAAAAAAATTCAGATCTGAGCCACAAGGTACAGAGGTGGTTCCAGCATCAACCACAGAACAATGTTCTTCAACTCTGGTGCCTAATAATGACCCAGAAATTATTGATGTGCCATAAATATCTGACATTGTGGTTGATGCCTCCTCTCCAGTTGATCTTCCCATTGCATAGAGAAAAGATGCACGAGCCAAGGCTGGAGTTCCTCCACCGAGGTATGGATTTGAAAATGACATTAGCAATTATGTCTCTTATGCATCCTTATCTCCTGCGTATAGAGCATTTGTTGCATCTCTACAACTTGTTGCTATCCCTAAGGATTGGAAAGAAGCAACACATGATCCAAAATGGCGAGATGCTATGGTTGAGGAGTTGAGAGCTCTTGAAAAAAATAAAACTTGGGATATTGTAAAACTACCACCAGGAAAGAAACCTGTTAGTGGTAAAAGGGTTTTCACAGTAAAGCAAAATCCAGAAGAAAAGGTAGAAAGATACAAGGCTCGTCTTGTTGCAAGAGGATATAGTCAGACATATGGTATTGATTATGATGAGACATTTGCACCGGTGGCAAAGATGAGTACGGTAAGAACCTTGATTTCTTGTGCGGCAAACTTTGGTTGGCCTTTGTACCAATTGGATGTCAAAAACGCCTTCTTGCATGGTGATCTTCAAGAAGAGGTATATATGAAAATTCCACCTGGCTTTTCTAGGCCTGATGTCTCTGGAAAGGTTTGTCGATTGAAGAAATCTTTGTATGGTCTCAAGCAATCTCCTCGGGCATGGTTTGATAGATTTAGACGAGCACTTTGTGGTATGGGTTATAAGCAATGCAATGAAGATCATACTGTATTCTATCGACATTTTGGACGTCAGATTACGGTTTTGGCTGTTTATGTGGATGACATCATCATCACTGGTGATGATGAGGTAGAAATTGGACGTCTAAAGGAGAATTTAAGTAAGCAATTTAAGTGAGCCGATATATGCATGATCCTAGAAGTGGACACCTAGATGCTGTTTATCGTATACTACGATACTTGAAGAGTAGTCCTGGAAAAGAAATCATTTTCAAGAGTCATGGTCATTTGAAGGTAGAAGGTTATTGTGATGCTGATTGGGCCAGTTGTATTGATGATAGGAGGTCGACTTCGGGTTACTGTGTCTTTGTTGGAGGAAATTTAGTTTCATAGAGAAGCAAGAAGCAACCAATTGTATCTCGGTCAACTGCTGAAGCAGAATATAGAGCTATGTCACTTGTGGTAAGTGAGATGTTATGGGTGAGAAATCTCTTATCAGAATTAAATGTGTTACGAAAAGGCCCCCTAAGGCGTTGGTGTGACAACAAATCAGCCATAAGTATTGCCAACAATCCAGTTCAGCATGATCGGATGAAGCATGTGGAGATAGATCGTTTCTTCGTCAAGAAAAAATTAGATAGTGGTGTTCTAGAGCTGAACTATGTAAACTCATGTGGTCAATTAGCAGATTTCTTAACAAAAGGTTTAGGGGTAAAAGAATGTATCATAACATGTAGCAAGATTGGAATGATAGATATCTATCATCCATCTTGAGGGGGAGTGTTGGCGTGTGTTTGGGCCCAGCCCAGCCCATATGGGCATGTATACGTATATCTAAGAGAAGGAATGGAAACTACTGGACTGAGATATTTCCCAAACCAACACTCATCCATAGTAACTGCAGTACTGTACTAATGCATATGATTCCCCAAATGAAAAGAATCAAGATAAATCTTACAATTCAGATGAATTTACTTCAAATAGCATCTCCCCTGACAGCACCGGTGCATTGTTGGATATGCCGTTGTGCTGTGTACAAAAGAAATATATCAGATTGAAAATATTGGGACAAGATTGCAGATACACACGCCTTACCTCATTAATATCACCTGCACTGACTGGGCTAGAAGCTTTCAAAATTTCTGGTGGCGTTTGTGATACGACGCCACAGGATTTGAGATAGTTCGCCTGCCAATACCACAAAGATCATGTTACCATTATTGGCACTCACCATGTAATGTATCTCAATATAATTTAATGAACTTCTGAATATAAAGAGACAATTATAAAAGCTGCAAACAAAATATGAAAAATAAGATAATTGATTTGCCTTTACATGGCATTTTTCCTGGGGAAATCTATGCCACAAACTGTGATGTGGGGTCGTGTCTACAAACGGCGCCCAAAGAAGGACTCCAAGGTAGCGCCAGCATAGGCTGCCGCAGGATACATGCTTGCCAAGATTAGTTAGTCAAGTCGGTTTAGTTGAGATTTGTCTAGTCGTTTGTTAGGAGGTTTGTTAGCGTTCAGTTGTAACTTGTAATCGAGTTGTAATCTGGCTCTCTATATAAGAGATGCAAACTCCATGAATAAAGGCAAGCAAGATTGTATCTCTAATTCCTTCTTCTATCTCTACTTAAGCTGATGAGAGGGCAACAGCTCTAGTTATCCCAAGACTCCCTATAACATAAACTCACAAGTCAAAAACACTAAAACTCACCTACATCTAAATATCATAGACCGATTCCTCAGCTACACATTTCATATGTCTATATATCTGAAGAAGATATACAAATTGGGGGAACTTTACAGCATTATGCACTGAACACCTTACATCTCGATAAACTCTTGCGGTCCAAAACAAACTGTAGAAGTTGTGATTTAATTGACCCTACATCTAAGCTATGTTTTCAAATTTCAAGATGCCTGACTAATCGCGATTTAGCCGTACTGATCGGTTACTCTTACGACCAGACCAACTAACTGAGATTAGTCGTGATTAGCCAGCCCGATCAGTCGCATGGCGACTAGGATCGACTAGACAACTTGAAAACATGGCATCTAAGTATAGGAGCACATGGAAAAGTAGTATCTGTAGACTTTAGTAAATATACTCCAAGATAACCATAAGTTGAACGTTAGCCTATTCTCATGCATAAAACTTGTTAAATTGAAATTAGCATTATCGAAATGTCATCGCATAGATCTCCACAAGAAAAATAAAGGATGATGAGAGAGGAACTTTACAGGAATCCAAACTATTTACATTCTCTATAAATACTAATGCATAGGTAAAGGTGTCATATCAACCATAGCAGAACCCTGCTCCTAAAAGAAAAAAAAATGAGAAAAACACTTCCATCGTGGCACAATTCATACTACGGCGTTCTCTTCTATTCTTGTCCTGTCAGATAAATAAAACACACATTTATTCCAAACAGAATTGAATTTGAAAGTAATCAGATTCAGTTTTTGGTATTCATTTGTTGGATCCTAAGGTACAGTATAACGCAATTTTACACAGTAACAAACACGGAAGAATCCTTGTAGGTACCTCTTGCCGGAGCTCTTCGTCAATGCCGACTACATCACCTGCATCCTCCTCCAGCCTTCCATTCGCTTCAAGCTCTGAAAACAACAGCAACACGCAATCGAAACCAGAATTATGATCAACTCAAGTCATCAGCGCATGGAGACGAAAATTACAACCGATCGAACCAAGAAAAACGTATCGGGGACGGGAGAGGAAAATAACGCATACTCTTCCCGTCATCCAGGAAGGCGTCCCCGAGGCGGCTCTCGACCACGAGCGGATCCTGATCCAAGCAAGCGAGCAAACAAACATATCACTACCAGCCCCCACGTCTGTGTTCAAAAGAAAACGAGAAAAACTCAGCGGGACTCGCTTACTTGGAGATCGCCGGAGCGTTCGGAGCCACTTCGGAAGCACGAGAGGAAGCAGCCCATGGCGATGCTGGCGCTGACAAGGAGATCCAACACCGTGCGTGTAGCTCCTGACGCCGCCGCCGCCGAGAGTTTGGGGTGGGTAGGGTTTCGGGATTGGGGAGCGGAGGGGATCAGGGGAGTAGCGACGGAAATGGAAAGGAGTGAAGTGGAGAGTCGGGGGCGACGGGATTTGAATTCAGGCGGAGGCGAAGAAGGAAAGTGGGTGGGGAAGAGGAGACAGCCTGGGCTTATGGGCCAGTTGGTTTTTCTGTAGGTCCGAGAACTAATGGGCTAGCAGCCTGTAATGTAACCATGGACTTAATGGGCCCTGGACTATTGTAGCGTCGACTGTCGATGCAGCAGCGAGCACGGACCTAAGCTAAGCTCATCACTCATCAGTCACTAGATTAGTCCCACATCGTTCGCTTTCAACAGGTAATCACGGGGTACGGTGTTTTTATCAGTGGCCACCTGCTTCGGTTGAGCTCACGCAGGTGCGTGGTGAGCACAGAGCGAACTATTCTTTCGCCTTTTACTAAAGAATACCGTGTGCTCGCCACACATAGCAGCATACGCATATTTTTGGAGGGTGCTCACTCTCTTGAGTGGGCTCCCAACATATCAAATGATAGATTTATCTTCTTTTTCAAAACTTTCTGGAGTTCCTCGAGTTTTTGGGTTGTTCTACGGTCGTTTTCAGTGACGAGTTTTTGGTTTGTCACTTTAGGAATTGCGTGATCGAGTTAGCGCTTAACATCTGCTACTTTTTTTTTCTAGAAACGTGTACAAATGGCTCATGAATTTCGCTGGATGAGACGCCGAGGAGGCTAGCTCGAGGCTGAACAGAGACGCTAAAACAGGGAACTGTGCAACTGCATCCAGCTCGGATGCATATCCTCGAGGCATCCCTTGCTTATCCAATTTGGTGACGAAGGACCAGCGCGAAGAGCAATCCGGGAACGTTAAAAGACTGTTGCTTGGCACGTACGTACTGTAACTCTTGTTTGCCCGTTGTACTCAACGAGTTTACGCTACCCGGTGAACTTTTCAGAATTCTACATACGACATAACTGCTTCGAGATGACGAGCAAATGAAAGATTGTGCTAGGAATCATCATTTGTCACTTCACGTGTCTAAAAAAACAAAGAAAATCACAGATTAAATAGCAGTAGAGAAAATACAGGTAAATACAGAAGGAAGTTCCCAAAAACGTAACTGTAGCATTTTCCTCTCCAGCTATTCCTGCCACGTTTCTACTGTACTTGCATGTTGGTACCCTAGGCCAGTCAGCAACTCATCACCATCACAGACAGACACCAGAAGACGAATCCCATCCGCAACCACAGAATCGTCTACCCACGTGGCGCAATCTCTTCCCTTTATTTACCCCAACCCACCTCCACAGTGACCCACTTCCGCTAACCCCAAGCGAAACTGCTAGCTGAGGCCGCCACGATCGCCCATCCCCCGAGAGCCAAGCGCCATGCCCCCCACTCCCACCACCGCCCCCACCGGCGGCGCCGCAGCGCCCGCACCC
>LAPY01000077.1:139257-152781 GCA_000970635.1 Eragrostis tef | reverse complement strand
GCCCGTCGCCCTCGGCCGCGGCTTCCGCCTCGCCGAGGTCGAGCTGTACGGCGACGTCGTGCTCCGATACGTGAGCTACCCGGACGACAAGGACGCGCCGTTCTTGCCGGGCTTCGAGGACGTGAGCACAGCCGGCGCGCTCGACTACGGACTGAGGAGGTTCGACCACATCGTCGGCAACGTGCCCGAGCTGGCGCCCGTGGCCGCCTACGTCGCCGGATTCACAGGGTTCCACGAGTTCGCCGAGTTCACGGCGGAGGACGTGGGCACGGCTGAGAGCGGGCTCAACTCGATGGTGCTCGCCAACAACGCCGAGACCGTGCTGCTCCCGCTCAACGAGCCGGTGCACGGCACCAAGCGCCGCAGCCAGATACAGACGTACCTGGACCACCACGGCGGCCCGGGCGTGCAGCACATGGCGCTGTCTAGCGACGACGTGCTCAGGACGCTGAGGGAGATGCGGGCTCGCTCCGCCATGGGTGGGTTCGAGTTCTTGGCGCCGCCGCCGCCAACCTACTATGACGGCGTGAGGCGGCGCGCTGGAGACGTGCTCTCGGAAGCGCAGATCAAGGAGTGCCAAGAACTGGGGGTGCTGGTGGACAGGGACGACCAGGGTGTCTTGCTCCAAATCTTCACCAAGCCAGTGGGAGACAGGTAAATTTGCAATCTTTTCTAGCTTTCAAATTGCATAATGCATGCAGAAATCAGAAGGAATCCTCACAGATTTGTAGTCAGCATTCAACAGAATCTCGATTTTATGCTTTCATGCATGATATACCTCTTTTCTGAAGATTGTGACACGAGAGAATAAAGTGATGTGCATAGTGAAAAGGCAACATTTGTTGCTTCTTCCAAACATATCTTAGCTCCATGCCGTAGTACAACTTAGCATAGAAAGATTTTTGCACTTTTTGATGCCTGGACAAGATCAATGCTTTTCGCTTTTGTACAGCAGAGGTCTTTTAGAGGCTTGGTGAGCTTAACTCAGCAAGCCTACCGCCAGGCTCCCACCAGGAAAAAAACAATTCTCTTCATCTTGCACCATCAATTAAAATTTTATTTTGGTTATTTTGAATCAGTATCTATGTTTTCGTTTGAAACTCAAGTGCATTGACGCTACTGTCAATTCCTCTATGCGATTCCAAATCTAAATGAATCTGCTATTTCTATCAGGCCAACACTGTTCTTGGAGATAATCCAAAGGATCGGGTGCATGGAGAAGGATGAGCGTGGACAAGAGTACCAGAAGGGCGGCTGTGGCGGTTTTGGCAAGGGCAACTTCTCCGAGCTGTTCAAGTCAATTGAGGAGTATGAGAAGTCCCTTGAAGCCAAGCAAGCTGGTGCAGTTCAGCAATTCTAGGATATAGAAGCTGAGAAAGAGCAATAGGATGTAGTGCTACTTGTATTATGGTGTATTTGGTGCAAACTGAAACTGGTGTGCTTTGGTATACGTGACATACAAATAATGATGTTATAATTGTTGAATGGAAAATACAGGCACGGTGATCAATGTAATAATACATGGTAACACATGGTAGAGCATGCACACACCAGAATGTTGATGGTACATTGCCGGTATCATTGTTGTAAACTTGTAATATGTTGGAAAATAAAATAAGAATCAGCATGTGCAATGAGGAATCTGTCCTTAGGATACTAGTAATCACATGATGCTACTCGATTTGTCTTACTTTTTGTGTGTTTAACAGAGCCAGTTGTCCTTTACTTCGTTCGAGGTTGCTGCCCTGTGCTGGCTTCAGCAACCTGAAAGCAGCAGGAGCAAAGAACAGAATAAGGCCATCTAAGACAATCACGTGATTATCTTGCTTTCGGTGATCTTGACTGGCACAAAATGGACTTGGCATGTCTCTATTGTATTTATGTTAAAGTTATGCATATCAAGATCAGATAAATATTTGATTTACTCATTGTGTCCTTGGTATTATATGGCATCACTCATATGAAGCGTTTAATTACTCAGTTGCGTTTTGCTAGCCGACGATAACCATATGCCACTGAAGAATTTCAGGCAGAGTAACACATATCTCTATGAGCTAATCAAAATAACATTCCCTCCGTCCTTTTGTTTTGTCCTAAGTCAAACTTTCCAAGCTTTGATCATCAACTACGAAAAACCATAAATATGGACAACGCAGAAATGATGTCACTAGATTCATCGTGAGATGGACCATCATAATATGTACTAACTCGTTTAGTTTGAAACAATATATTTTATAGATATTGTTGGGCAAACTTCAAAAGATTTGACTTAGAACAAACCTAAAAGGTACTATATTTATGGAGAGAGCGAGTATCAAAGCACGGCTGGCATATTTATCATTAGATTTACCTATGTGACAGATATGTTGGAGGATTATGTACAAAGGCATAGAAATAGAGAGATGGTCATCACACCTCATTGTTAGGAGCAGAACAGCCTGGAGAACATGTAAGCATGGCAGCCCTGCAACGCATCAAGCAGAGGGGCAGTCTGCGATGCATCATCAACATCACGATCCCTCCATTTCTGGACCATCCTTTCAGCATCCAGTGCAACCTGGTGCTGCAGCACCGAAGCCGCTAATGGTCCGATCAAGTTGAGCCTTGTCGCGGCAGAGATCACATCCCTCATTGTTACAAACATGTAGGAGCGCTGCGCCATCTCACTATCAAATCCAATCAGTCCACATATCAACCCAAATATAGGTGCATGGTGAAATGATACAATCTTGGAACCAATGAAGGCCTGTCTCAGATCCTGCAGTGCTTGAATCTCAGTGAAGACTGATGCTGCCACTCTCAGCAAAGCGGAGCCTTGTGACACCGATGCCTTCCTGCCAACTTCATTGGTCAATGTAGCTTCTAGCAACTGATCCAACTTGACCCATGTCGCGGAATCAGGGGACTTGCAAGCGCTGTACACAAACGGAAGCAATAGGCTGCCAGTGTTCTCCATGATCTGGATGACAAATGACCTCAAGTCCTCCTGGTTATTCACCATGCGAGATTGCATTGCGGCTTCAAGGCCGTAGGAGTGAGCGAAACCGCCAGTGGGTAGGAGGGAGTCCAGCATCTGCCATTGGCTCCAGTGCAAATGTTGCTTCGAACTCGTTGTGTTGGATGGCACTTCCTCCATTTCGCAATCCGTAGAGTTGACCAATCTTGATTTCTTCGATATCGGTTGATCTGACTCCATTAGATTCAACAGAGAATATGGACCAGTCTTTACTGAAATGAATGAGATTGTACTACGATTAAATTGACCACACAGTAAGAGCACAAACAATAGCTACACGTCACACGCATGCAAGAGTTTTCATCAACTCATCAATGACGCAGGATTGAATCACGATAAGGCATAAGATAAGGCTCGCAGACAGGCATTCCATCGAACACCACGCGGGCGTAAGTCATAAATATACTGTACAGCTTATAGAATCGCAGGAACCAACTTCTTGAGATGAGAGCCGTACCTTGGTAGACTTTGTAGCACAGATAGAATCAACTGTTCACGAATTCATCCGAAACTGAACTGCCTCAATCGAGAGATGTATAGTCTGTGCCGGTGTGACGGTCGCCGGCGAGCAGTAGCGACGAGAGACAGCGCCTGAGACCGAAGGGCGAGGTTTCGGAGCCGACCCGCCGGCCAGGTACTCCCTCGAGGCCCAGTCGAGGGTGGGAGCTGACCCGTTGACGCCTCCGGCGAGTCAGGAGCAGCGGTGGCGTTGCACGATTCAGGCAAAGGGACAGGCAGCGCAACATAACCAAGTGAGAGGAAACTGCATGGGCTGATATCGAATCCAGCCGAGTAAAGCCATTTATTAACAAGCTCCATCCAGCCCACAAAGGCTCATTATATGTCGGCCGTTGAGCTTCTGGTCCAATGAGTTATGAGCCCACGCATCCACCGGGCTCCTCCTTCCAACCGAGGCTCCTCGGCTTCCTCTTAAGCCCATCGCTCGCCGACCGCCGGTGCCGGATCCTTCCACCACCCACCGCCTCGCACTTCGCCGCTGCTCCCTCCCTCGCTCCAGCGTAGTGGAGTGGAGCGGAGATCCGTGCGGAGGTGCACTGGTTGCTTCGTCCGCGGGTGAGTAACCCTAGCTCTCTCACTTCGATGGATGCCCTTTTTTCGAAGCGCTCGCCTCGTCTTCCCTCTCAATCGACTCCAAGTCTCTTAATGTTCGCTTAGTTGTGGATTTGAGTGATGAATGAGGCCGTGCGCTGCTAATGCGATTCAATCTAATTCATTAGTGGCTCGATTAGGTGTTTATTTGTGAGCGCGTGAGATCGGCGTTAGATGCTCTGCACCGTAGAATACTAGTTGGTACCTTTGATCTTGGTAGCTCTTGTTTGTCTCCTGTAGCTTTGTTGTTTTCACAAAGGAATCTATATAGGGTATAAGATTAGACGGTGCTGTTTTACAGTACGTGGTTAAGTATATTTAAGGTGTTGTCAGTCCTTTGATGGATGCAAACTTTATGTCTCTGCTATTTTGTATGGTTTTCCTACTTGCCTGCCAAGCAGTGCTTTCCTTTGTTTTGTTTCATGCATTGTATTCAACTTTTGTTTCTCAGTGAATATGATAGTTATGGCCATCTGTTTTCAATTTGATGAGTGAAGTTTAGGTGGCCATTGCAATGCATGTCATAATCAGTACGACTAGGAGTACTCCCTGACTGAATGGAAAAGTTATGAAAAAAAAAGATAAGAAAATTACTGCATCGCAGTGTATTAGTGATCCGTCTTATCTATGACCTTCGTTTTGGAGTTGAATGATCATGCTGCTTATCCGAGTCATGAAAAGAATTTCATCAAGTTTTGCTTTCTCCAGGCACTCTTGAGGGCTGCACTCTGGAAGTGCATACCCTACTGCATTGATGCTTGTCCCATAAATATTAGAACTATAGCTGTTTTCGTTAATTTTGATAATTGAAGTGTGTAACTAGTCATTTTATTGCATTATATTGTTTGTACAATTAACATTGGCTCATGTTTAAAAGGAGCGTCAATGTAAGGAAGTATGAATTTATATGTTTAATCTGCCAAGCAGGACTTTGGAGCTGAATGTTTCTTTTTTTCTCATTAGGGTCATGAAATTAGCTTTCACAATTTCACATATGTTTTCTCAAGCTTTCTGCGGTGAGATTTGTCACATTATTTAATTTTATTTCCATCAGGACATTGGTGAATAACACTTAAAGAAGAGGGCTTTGCTACAGGTTTGCCACCATGGCAAACTTGAACATAACCAACATCTTGGAGAAGGTATGCACTACACCAATTTGCCTGAAGTCGGGTTAAACAGGATATGCCTTGAATTCTAAGGCACTTCTTTAAATGTTCTCCAGATGACAGGAAAAGATAAAGACTACAGATATATGGCAACATCTGATCTGCTCAGTGAATTGAACAAAGAGGCCTTTAAAGCTGATCAAGACCTTGAGCCCAAGCTGACTAGTACTGTTCTTCAGCAATTGGAGGATGCTTCAGGAGATGTTTCTGGTTTAGCTGTGAAATGGTATTCTTTCTTTACTTATTTTTTTTACTTCACAATAATATATTTATTATCACCTTTCGTTTTTACCTTTCTTGCAATTCAAAATCTTTGTTCAATTTATGTAAGAATGAATCTGATATTGTTCTATTATGTCTTTTGGCAATTTATGTTCTTATCATTTTGTGCTGTCTTCTTTGCATCAATTTCCTATCTGAACTCTGGCTACATGTTTACTTTATTAGCTTGGCTCCACTTGTCAAGAAGGTTGGTGAAGAAAGGGTAGTGGAGATGACCAACAAACTTTGTGATAAATTGCTCAATGGAAAGGACCAGCATCGAGATACCGCTAGTATAGCCCTGAAGACGATCATTGCTGAAGTTACTACAACAGCACTTGCTGAAAAGATTTTGATGTCTCTTGCCCCACAGCTCATCAATGGTGTTAATACTGTAAGATTTATATTTTTTTTTCAAACTAGAGCTTTTGCATGCCTCAGTCCTACTCTTCTGGAAGTCAGATTAGCTGTATATACTTTCTAGTAGGTGATCCGTATGTTCTCTCTGCCTTGTGGAAAAAATGACATCTACATATGCATAGACTTTGAACTACTATGTTGAAGCTATTAACTTTCTATTTATATGTTCCGATAGCAATCTTAACCAGCATGGGTAGTAACGCTATAACCTATTGGATGTGCCTTTTCATATATTCTTTTCAAGTCAATGTGTGATAATGGATATTGTTTTGAACCACTTCATGAACCTTTAGAGTCTTTTAGGTTGAGTATCTGTTACTAGAAACGTCATTGTGTAAAGCAATTTTCAGTAATAATGGACGAATCATAGTTTAAAAAATTGGCAACAGAATGTGCTCACAGCTCAAAAGAGTTTATTCATAGATAACAGTAAGACAGTACCTATGTTTTATCTGTGCGTTCCATAAATGCTGTCAGATATACCGTATGCTTTGTCTTGCTGAGTTTATTTTTCTGTCGCATTTGAATTTTTAATTTGTGACAATTTAACCATCTGCCTATGTGAATGAGTGTATATATGAACATTCCTTAAGTTGTTGTATATAAAATGCTTTCAATTGTCACATTGCTTGTTGATATTAAATTAATACCTTGTTGGTTGGCAGGGGAAAAATGCTGAAATCAAATGTGAATGCCTTGATATACTTGGAGATTTACTTCATAGATTTGGCAATTTGTCAAAAGATCATGAGTACATGCTCACTGCACTTCTGTCCCAGTTGGGCTCCAACCAAGCAAGTGTCAGGAAAAAGTCTATTTCTTGCATTGGTAATTGCACGTCTGATCTTGTTGTGCCTTTTTTTTTTCTTTTCTGTCATTTGCAAATAATCTTTATTGTTTAAACGATCTTACTGAAATTATTATTATTATTTTCTCTATTTTGTAGCATCTCTTGCTCCAAGCTTATCAGATGATTTGTTGGCAAAAGCAACTTCACAAGTTGTCCTGTTGCTGAAAAATAAAAGTTCCAAATCTGAAATAACCCGGACAAATATCCAGATGATTGGTTCTCTAAGGTAAATACAAACCTTGAACATGTGTATTGTTGAGGCAATGTAGGGCATTTAGGGAACACAATTCATTTTTTCCATTCTATTTTATGCAAGTTCTGTTTCATATTTCAAGCTAGTCCAAATGTGAATGCTTCATTGCATTGATAACTGTTTATTAGGAATATGGACATGAATAATTTTGCGTGTGGTCTGTATGATCAGTATGCAATTTTTTTGTGGGATGAATGAAGAAGTTAATTAGTTGTTGACCTGAGGTTCTTTGAAATGCTTCTCTTAACATTATGTGTTTAACTTGCAGTCGTTCTGTTGGATACCGTTTTGGTCCACACCTTGCTGAAACCGTTCCGTTGCTCATAAGCTATTGTACAAACGCATCAGAAAATGATGAAGAGCTCCGTGAATACAGCTTGCAGGCATGAGTTTATTTTTCCTTAAATCATTTTTTAAATATACCGATTTTTTTTTTCAATGTGCCCTAAATTATCTCCACCCTACAGGCTCTCGAGAGTTTTATGCTCAGGTGCCCAAGGGATATATCCCCATATTGCTATGCTCAGGTGCCCAAGGGATATATCACCATATTGTGAAGGCATATTGAATCTTGCATTAAAGTATGTAAGCTATGATCCTAATTTCACTGATTGCATGGAGGAGGATACGGATGAGGAAGGACAGGACGAGGAGGACGATGAGTATGTCACCATTACGCTTACAGTATTACCCAACATCTTAATTGGCTCCTATTTACGTAATCTGAACTTGTTTAACTTTTTTTTAATCAGTGAGAGTGCAAATGAGTATACAGATGATGAAGATGCGAGCTGGAAAGTGCGCAGGGCTTCAGCGAAGTGCCTATCTGCAATTATAGTATCTCGTCCTGAAATGTTGTCAAAGATGTATCTGGAGGTATGTTCATATTCTAAATTAAAGAAGCAAGTCACATGTTCATATTTTATTTGTCACTACAGGGTCTTTCCGATTTTTGCCATGTTGTTAACATGTTTTTCAGTTTTGAGATAGTGCTTATTGACTAGTGCGAATAAAAGGTTTTACTAATGTGCCAAATACTAGCTAGTCAAGTAGATGCCCACATTAATATAGAGTATATATATTGGATGCAGGCTTGTCCAAAGTTAATTGAACGGTTCAGGGAAAGGGAGGAGAATGTTAAGGTAATTTCATGTCATTTAATTTGTATATAAAAACCCAGTTATCTTGTTTTCCAAATCTTATGAAGCTTCTATCGATTATAGATGGACATCTTCAACACCTTCATTGAGTTGTTACGCCAGACTGGTAATGTGACGAAAGGACAAAGTGACATCGATGAATCTAGGTAAGAGTTTTTTTTTTTTTGCATGGCATCTTTTCATATCCTTTCTTGTCAGCTTTTCATTAATTTTAAGATTGGTAGAAAATGATCATGTTGATTGTCTGTACCTAATTAGAACTTGGACATCAGTAATTTGTATTATTGTGCTACTAGTCAGTTTTATGAGTATACATCATTGCCTTGTAGTTATGCTAATCATAGAGGATTATACTTCATGTTCTAAGCCTTGACACCTTGCTGCAAACTATTTTCTTCGCAGTCCTAGATGGTTGCTGAAACAGGAGGTACCAAAAGTTGTCAAGTCCATAAACAAGCAGTTACGTGAAAAATCAGTCAAGACAAAGGTTAGTTCTTCAATTACCCCGCAGCCCATATCTGTGGATACATCTTTCTGATGTTATCTCGATCATTTTCAGGTTGGGGCATTTTCAGTACTGAAGGAGCTTGTTGTTGTGCTGCCAGACTGCCTTGCTGATCATTTTGGCTCACTTGTTCCTGGGATTGAGAAGGCCTTGAATGTTAGTAATTTATTTTGAAAGAATTTTCTTATGTAGATTTCTTTTCTTATTTTTTAACCTATCATTTTTCGTCAAATTAACAGGATAAGTCATCTACCTCGAACCTGAAGATTGAAGCCCTTGTATTTACAAGGCTTGTTATGGCTTCACATTCCCCATCTGTGTTTCATCCGTACGTTAAGGTATAGTAGCTCTAGACTCTAGTGTTATTAATCAACAGTAACAGTTGCATATGTTTTTGAACTCAAAATCAATTTTCCAGGCACTTTCTGGCCCCATATTATTGGCTATTGGAGATAGATATTATAAAGTCACTGCTGAGGCCTTGCGGGTGTGCGGAGAGCTAGTTCGTGTCCTTCGTCCAAATCTAGATGTCAGTCCTATACTCCCATGTGATTTTGTATCACGAAATGGCCAGTTATTTTGTTTTTTGATTCTTTTTTCCCTTTTTGGTTGTTTTGCACTACAGGCAAGCTCTGTGGATTTCAGGCCATATATTGGTCCAATCTATAAAGCTATATTGGGACGCTTGGCTAATCAAGATCAAGATCAGGTTTTGTAAAATTGCTTTCGCTATACTCTCTTGCTTATTTTCAGGTGCACTTCACTTATGCATATGTATATTCTCCCAGGAAGTTAAGGAATGTGCCATATCTTGCATGAGTCTTGTGGTCTCCACTTTTGGTGATAGTCTACAAAGAGAATTGCCTGCATGCCTTCCAATACTTGTTGATAGGATGGGAAATGAAATAACCAGACTTACAGCGGTGAAGGTAAGCAACTGCTACTTATTTTAAAATAGTTCTTGACCTCGTCATAGTTCAATCCTTATGTGCAATGCTTATGGATTTTGTATTTAATATCCCGTGTTTGGTTCATGGTAGTAGTAGGAATGAGAGTTTACAGGTGGGGGGTCTAATTCCTTTTGTAAAATGGAAATTTAGTGGGGGTTATTATCTCTATGGGGGATGATTACCTCCTCACCGTTATTTGTAATTTATGTTCTGGTTCCACTAACCAAACAGTAAAACAGAACTCCCTATTTAGTTTTGTTGCTTAATTACCATTGCATGGCATATTAGGACTAGAAATCCAACTCCCATTTTGATTCCCTCTGCCAAGGGTTGCATGAGTCTCAGTATTTTGGTTGGTGATGCAAAATTTCTGGTCAATAGTAGCATGGAATAAAGATGTTCCCATAGTGGCTTTGTTGCGCACACAGGGCTATCTTGGTTCAGACCCTGGGAAAAAATGCCTGGGCTAGGCAGCTCGCCCAGGCGGTCGATTTCCTCAGTCTGGGGCTGAGATTCAGCTGCCTGGCAGGCAGCGTGTCCCCAGGCTGAAACCAAACATGCCCACAATCTTTATATTCCTTTATCGTTGTTTTTACTCGGATGTGGTACTTAAATGCTTATATCTGTACAGGCATTTTCTGTGATTGCGAACTCACCTCTTCGTATTGATCTCTCGTGCGTCCTCGACCATGTTGTTTCTGAGCTCACAGCTTTTCTTAGAAAGGTAAGATATGTCATACAATGTTCATATTTGTTTATTTATGTTTATATATCTCTGGAAAAGATTCTTGGGCTGTGAAGTATTATTTAAATTCTAACTTTGTTTTTTCCCTGATTTAACAGGCCAACAGAGCTCTCAGGCAGGCGACATTGGGAACACTTAATTCTCTGGTTGTTACATATGGTGGTCAGATAGCGTCTTCTTCATATGAGACGATAATCGCTGAACTTTCTAGCCTCATAAGGTTTTTTTTCTTGCAATCTTTGCTTCTGCATATACTGCCATGACTATTGATACTGACTTACAAATTGTGCAGTGACATGGATTTGCATATGACTGCTCTTGCATTGGAACTTTGTTGCACAATAATGGTCGACAGGAAATCCATTCAAAATGTTGGTTTAGCCGTGAGAAACAAGGTTTTGCCCCAGGCCCTTGTTTTGATCAGGAGTGCACTGCTGCAAGGCCAAGCGCTTCAGGTACTTCTGTTTTCCCATGATTTGAGCACTTGATTTCTTTTTAAGCAGCAACTAACATATGACCCTCTTATAGGCAGTTCAGAAGTTTTTTGCTTCGCTGGTCCAATCGGCAAATACTAGCTTTGATGCTTTGTTGGATTCTCTTATTTGTGCTGCTAAACCATCACAATCAGGTGGTCTTGCCAAGCAGGCATTGTCTTCCATTGCGAAGTGTGTTGCTGTTCTGTGCCTAGCAGCTGGTGATCAGAAGTGTGCATCTACTATTGAAATGCTTAAAGGCATTCTAAAAGATGACAGCGCTACTAACTCTGTGAGTCTTGCTTGTTCCTAATCAAAGATATATGTAGTCCAAGCCTTTTCGCAGAAGACTTTATATTCATCATTGTCATTTGGAGTGTTGGAATGTTTTCTTACTCGTTATATCTCGATTACATGTTCTGTCTTTGTTTACTCCCTTGTCTTGGTTTTGAGCATTACTGTTATGCTAACGTTTAGGTGATGGTAGTCCATTAGCCTTGTATCAATTGGAAAAAACGTAGAACACTAATATTAGCGTTACAAGATCATGGAATTATGGGCATTTTTAATTGGGAATTTGGTGTTTTTACCCTTCGTTTTAAAGCCAATTGCGATTTTACCCCTCGTTTTTTAACTTTGTGATTTTACCCCTTGTTTTTTCAAACTAAAGCAAAAACTTACCCCTACTTGCCCCTGGTTTTGAAGAAAAACGGGGGTTAAAATTGCAAAATAGGGGTAGATTTTTGCTTCAGTTTGAAAAACCAGGGGTAAAATCACAAAGTTGAAAAACGAGGGGTAAAATCGCAATTGAGATGCAAAAGAGGGGTAGAAACGCCAATGCCCCTTTTTAATTTCAAATTAGCCATGATCGGCATATTGTCAACTTGTGTAGTTTCACCATTGGTTGATTGCATGGATATATGTTTGTGTCATTTGTTTGTTGTGTATCTTTTCGGTCATTACTAATTTTGTTAATCTTCATCAGGCTAAACAACACATGGCCTTGTTATGTCTGGGAGAAATTGGGAGGAGGAAGGACCTTAGCAATCATGTTCAAATTGAGAACATTGTCATTGAGTCATTTCAATCACCTTTTGAGGAGATTAAGTCTGCAGCATCATATGCTCTTGGCAACATTGCTGTTGGAAACCTATCCAAGTATTTGCCATTTATTTTGAATCAGATTGATAATCAACAGAAGAAGCAGTATCTGTTGCTTCATTCACTTAAAGAGGTTGATATTTTGTTGGAACTTGGTTGCATTCCCGTCTAACTATTGGCTAATATATGTTCATATCCAAAACCTGTCAGGTCATTGTGCGACAATCTGTTGATCATACTGGCCAGAGTGAGCTCAAGGATTCATACATTGAGAAGATATTGGCATTGCTCTTCAATCATTGCGAAAGTGAGGAGGAAGGAGTACGGAATGTTGTTGCCGAGTGCTTAGGAAAAATTGCTCTAATAGAACCAGAAAAGTTAATCCCTGCTCTGAAGGTGTGATTTGGATACACGACCCTTTTTGCCATATTGCAGTAATTCTGCTCCGAATTAATGGTTTTCTTTCTGTAGGAACGCACATCTAGCCCGGCAGCAAACACAAGAGCTACAGTTGCAATTGCTATAAAGTATTCGATTGTTGAACGACCGGAAAAGATAGATGAAATTATGTACTCTGAGATATCTACTTTCCTGATGTTGATCAGAGACAGTGACAGGGTAATTTATAACTTATTATTATTAAATATAGTTTTACCGCTGAATTTATTGGCAAGGTTTGGAACTCACAACACCTTTGTTTGCTTTCACAGCATGTGAGACGAGCAGCCGTACTGGCTTTAAGCACAGCTGCCCACAACAAGCCAAATTTGATTAAAGCTCTTCTTCCCGAATTATTACCTCTTCTGTATGACCAAACTGTTGTGAAGGTAATTTTTCTAGCAAGCTCCTTATTTTGTTCGAGGCTGTTCTTGAATGGGGGAGTTGTGCGTTTAATAATATTCATTGCCATTCCCAGATGTTACACTCTCATTCATTTAGAACTGTACAGTTACACTCTCTTATCCTTTCTATGCAGCAAGAGTTAATCAGGACAGTTGATCTTGGGCCTTTCAAGCATGTTGTAGATGATGGACTTGAACTCAGGAAAGCTGCCTTTGAATGTGTGGACACACTGCTGGATAGCTGTCTTGATCAAGTGAATCCATCGTCCTTCATTGTACCTTTCCTCTTGTCTGGCTTAGGTGGTAAGTACGGTTTTGTCACTTAGATGTATTGGAATATCTTGTTTTGTTATCAGTAGGATAGAAGAAACTGCTGGACCGTTATTTGATTTACTGGTTCCTGTTGTAGTGTTAATTATTCTAGTATCTCAGTATTTAAGTAAAGAAACCAAGCTTTCATTTTTCATATGGTGCCTATTTCACTGATGAAGAGCACCCCACCTGGGGAGGAAAATCAAATATTCAAGCCTAAGAACAAGTTCTTTTAACTAATTAATATGGTTGTGGGCAAAAACAATCGAAGTGCTTGAAACATTCTTCTGTGAATGTTTTCCCAGTTTTCCTGTTATGTATATTTTATTTAGTTCAATCGTATAACTTCGTATAATG
>LAPY01000077.1:115704-128674 GCA_000970635.1 Eragrostis tef | reverse complement strand
TAAAAGTATTAAATAAAGTCTAATTACAAAATCTTTTTACAAATAGGGGCTAATTTTCGAGACGAATCTAACGAGCCTAATTAAGCTATGTTTCGTTACAGTGATGCTACAGTAAACATCTTCTAATTATGGCTTAATTACGGCATAAATACCCTCATTAGATTCGTCTCGCAAAGTAGCACAGAGTTCTGCAATTAGTTTTATAATTACACTTTAATTAGTACTACTAAATGACAATATTCTAAATGGCTAAAATCTGACTAAAAAAATGAACGGGCACTAAAGAGAAGTTTCATTCGGTGCTTGTTTTCCGTACCAAGGCTTGACGGTGTATACTGCCCGCGGATGAAAATTATTTGTTCGAATGACATTGTTCGAGGCAATGGAGGGAGGGTAATTAAAAAGGTTTATGCACTATGTATTAAAAATTATTGTAATTGTTGTTTTAGATCATTACATGCACGCCAGTCTAGTGATCAGAGCTCGATTGATCAGTCGCTTTACTAAGGCCTTCTGTGGTAAGCAAAAATTCCACGAGAATTGTAGTACAATACATATTTCTTCCGTCTAAGTTTACTTGGCATTCTGGGAGTGTTTTCTGATATCCAAATTCATATAATGTTTCGTGAACTTGGACAGACAGGTTGTCTAGATTCAGAGAATGTTCAATGAATCTGGTACAGAGCTAGAATGCCAAATATTCTGAGACAGAAAAAGTACATAATTTAAAGAGAAAACACACATGATTCAAGAAAATCCCCCTCAATAGAAAGAAGATCAACCTAAGATGCCGCCTTGAACCTTCCAGAAGATCTGCGCTATCGTCCTTCAGTGGCAGCGAGCCACCGGTAGTGTTGTGAATCAGAAAAGTTCAGAACGTAGACTTGTGTGTACTTACGACAGTCATTACAAAATTTAAGTACTGTATCAATATGACGATCTATGGGCGCGTTCGGTGTTTTAGAGAGGCGAATTTAGAGGGATCTAAACAAAAAAAATCTTGTCTTAAACAAAGTTTAATTACAAAACTAACTGTAGAACCCCCGGTCTAAATCGCAGAGTCTAATGAGGGTAGTTAAGCCGTGATTAGACGATGGTTACTGTAGCATTATTGTCACAAAACATAGATTAATTAGGCTCATTAGATTCGTCTCGCAAAGATGTATCTATCTATAAAAAGGTTTTGTCATTAGACTTTATTTAGTATTATTAAATAATAAGATTCTCTTTAGTGCTAAAGTTTAGAGGGGTCTAAACACGCGCAACGAACGCGCCCTATATTACCCCTATGCGGACATGTCAGTGACTAGATCGAAGAATAATCCACGAGCGAATCGATCGAGCCGCCGGCGGGCGCACTTTCTCTGGCTTTTCATGCATGTCTGTGAATGATCGCCCATGCACTCATGCTTGTTAAACAAGCTTATCTCGTGCAACTCGTTAGTCATGTCTTTGCTTCGAATCCTACTTTTTGTTCTTTTCTTCCTTTGATGGAGTTTCTTGTTTTCAAAGGGGACGATTGGATTGCGTGCATTTCTTGTCATAAAACATCTTCACTGCACGTAAGAGTGGATACAGAATGTTTGCCGACCTTGTTTTGAGCCGAAAAAAGATTTCGGACCGCAATACATACGCGGTCGTTCAATAGTTTTTCAAGCATTAGAGACAGTTTCCCGGGCTCCCGGTCGGTCCCGGGCGATGCCTGCATGCTTCCTTCTTCAGTCCTTCGCGCGCTTTATTTCCGTACCGCGACACGTACGAAAGTTTGCCGAAAGTGACGCACGACTTTATATACGCCTATCAGTCCATGGACCAATCTAGCTTTTTGACAGGACGAGATCGAGAGGACGAATTATCAAAGTGTAGCGGCACGTAGCAGTCTACTCCTACTATACCTTCAACACGCTTGCACTATTCTTTCCGATCGATGCTGATAGTGATGGGATAAGTGCCTTGATCGATCAGTCGATCAGTATTGGATTCGCGGAGAAAAATATCGCCGTCTTTTGACCGGTGTCTGGTGCAGACTCCCGGCGTAGTTGCTGTCTGTCTCTGAAGTCTCGTTTGCGTGCACCGTGCGTACATTTGTACGGGGAGATACGCGTACACGTCGTCGTCAGTCAGAGTCTTTCTATTCGCCGGAGCTATCGATGCATGGCTAGACCTGGGCAACGACGGATTTTCCCCAACAAAAGACATGTTAAACGACAAACAAGGGAATAAACTGATCGATCACCTTGATCTTCAAGTGGTTTGTAACATCAACCATTGTACCCTTGGAACAACAACAGAAACTTCTACGACGAGTCTTCGCAAAAAATAAAAAATAAAAAAATCCATCCAACCCAGCTCGGGAAAATCTATCGGCTACGCTCGTGGTGGGTGTGTGATGTGCAGAAAGCGTCGCTGGACACGCGGATAATTCAGCACTCAGCAGTCCATGATCCATGGACGGTTTACCAGCGCGCCAACCAGTTGTCCCTGATGTATATATGGAGCAACCGGAATGGTCAGAAGAAGCTCAAACAATATCGCGTCAGTACGTACGATGCCTCGCCAACTGGCCTTCCAGAAGATCTTTCGCGATCGGGTGAGAACGACCAGTGTCGTCAACCGTCAGAAAAATCCTGGGTTCCATTATCTAGATTTTTTTTTTTGCATATTCTCTATTGATCATGTACAAGGTACCTCCTTTTTGCAGTTTCCATACGTCTACGAGTAGTTGTCGACTGAAAACTTGTGAGAATTAAGCAATCTAGCGCAATCAGTGGCGAAGTTAGAACTCTAGACACCTAGGTGTCCTTGCTTGACAGACCTTCACAACGACGCAGTGGTACACATTTTAAAAATTGTGCACATAAGATAAAATTAGATGATTACAATTGAAATTTGTTTCGGACCATAGTGCCCATGCACCCACCATGGTAGCCTCACCTGGCTTCCCCAGAGCGCAATATCCAAGGAATTGAACAAGTGCTTTCTTCATCGGTTGCAAACTCAGTGCAATTAAAAAAAAACGACCTTCTGCATATTTGATAGGATTACTCAGCTCTCTTGATAGGGTTGGAGAATAGTTTGTTGATATGAGGAAGGGAGGTGGTTTTTTTTTTCTTGAGGCAGTAGTGAAAAAAGAAGAAGGGAACTTAGGACAAGATTTTTTTTTGAGAATTACACAGTACGACGCAGACGCTCACAACACGCACGCACACTCACTCATATGAATATAGGTACGAAAATTTTACCTTTATGAGCACCTCCAAAGTACTGAGCATCCGACAGATCTAGAGATTTCCGTAATCACCAAAGGTGCCTCGTTGTTGACGGAAACGTCGCTTACCACTTAATGCATAACGTTAGTAAATCCTAAAAAATTCGTTCCCACCGGAAGTCAAACCTAAGACCTCAAAGGTGTTACTAGGTGAATTAATCACTAGGCCAAGACCCTTTTCACGGGCACAGCACGAATGTGCGGGCTTGTTGTTTTGGCGATCGAATGGCTGTATGGGCTTAATTTGGGCCTAGTAATGAAGTGCTGGTCGGACACAGATGATAATATTCGGGCCATTTTGTTCTGGGTCTGTTCTCATAAGTTTCGTATGTTGGCGCCAGGCCCAAACGTCACAGACTCGCAGACGCCAACCCAGGGAGGAAAAAAAAAACATTGAAAAAAGACCCAATCTCGTCGTCGTCCTCCGCCAGCACCCCCACCGCCTCGCCAGCCACATCACCGCCGCCGCCACGCCACGCCGCCGGCCCACTGCCGCAATCGCCTCCTCCTCCTCGCCTGTTGCTCTATCGGATTTGCGTGGAGTGGAGATCTGTCGCGACCTGGGATCGATTTCTCCTGTCGGTAAGGAACCCTAACTTGCTCGGATGGATGTTTCTAGACCTATTGCGCTCCTGGGAGATCTCGTAGTAGCCTCGAGCAATCAAATCGATGTATTTATTTCTCTATCGCATGCTGGAATAGAGTATATACTACTCTGGCAGCTGACTCACGCATCCTAGCGGTTCAATTAGGTCTTCGTCTTCGTTGCTCGCAAGGTCGATCGATCAATTGATCAGCTGGTTCCATAGGACTCGCGAACCAAGTTGTGGGCGCAGTTTATTGTCCCTTGTTGTGTGCATAAGTCAACGACCGGTGCGATGCTGGCGCTTGGATTCTTCGATGTTTACTCTTTCACCGCCTTCCCCAACTAGGGGTTCCTGCTGGTGTTGCTCGGACATTTCGGTATAGCAATTTTTGCTGGATTGAGTTGTCGTTATGCGCCCGGTGTTTTTTTCTGGATACAGTATGGTACAACAGCGACGATGCTAATTTTCTGTCCCCCGAGTTGTTCTGCTGTGACCTTTTTTTCTTAAAATTTGAATCCAAGTAATTTGCTGCTTTGATAGGTGCTGGATCAGTTTGACTGATTAAGTTCCTGATGTGAACCTTACTTCACGTTCCTTTTGTTGCTAATCTAATTCAGAGTTCAAATTGCAATGTATATACTATGACCTCTGTACTAAAATACATGATGTTTAAACGAATGGAGTACATGATTGAAAATCTACTATTTTCTTATTGACACAAACGCACCAAATCAATGTTTGCTGATATACATATATTATTAGAGCCTCCTCACTTCCTATCCTTTGTCTGATAGGAATCTATACATTAAAATGGAATGTGATTATTATATGACAATAGGGGAAACTGAAGTTCTTTCTGCACATGCTTGGGATCTACTATTCTGTGGGACACGCCCATAAGTTTCATAACTTTTTTGCCTGAAAATTCGTATTTTATGTGTAACATTATTCGTGTAAATTAACTCCTGTCTGATAAGTTACTTTGCCACTAAGCATGTCCTTGTTGTAGTGATACTGGCATACCGCTGCCCTCAGGTTCTGTTCCATTGAAATCATTTCACATTCCTTGAAATCCTAAATATTGTATAGCTATCGTCCACCCGATTCCTCACAATATGGATTAGAAAATGAGCTATTGTTGCTGCTGATTATGGCTGTATGCTTCTCAATGAAGGCGTGTTGAATTAACCAAGCAGCCTGAATCCGAAATCATAATATTGGCGGTCATATGTTGGTTTCCTTCTTATTTTTTTGCTTAACTTTTGATGTCATGCATTTGTTTACAGGATACACTGAAACAAAATCTGCATCGTAAAGTCTGAAAGATCAGGAAGAACCTTGCAGGATAACACTAGTGCATAATTTTGGAAATGGATCATGGGCGTTATGCTCCACAGCATGGATGGGACAACAACAGTGTAATTGCAGCCTTTTCCTTTTCTAAGTACCAAGGATGATGAAAATAGCAGATTTATTGGCCATGTGGTTGACCTTCGTGTAACCAGTGTTAGTTGTAAAGGACTTCCAGAGGAGGCGATTGCTTAAAATGGAATGGATTTACCTGCCTGTTCTGTAGAATTTGTTGCTGACTCCACTTATTCTGTTGAATCTACAGGCACCGGATGGGTATGGTGTCATCAATGAGCCAAATTTTAGGTAAGTATATAAGCCATTATTTCCTGTGAAATGTGACTAGTTTACTTAATATATCTAGAAACCTAGATATGCTTATTACTGGGGTAAAAGTAATGCCTTTTTGTCCCCTGTTGTGATGTATGATACGCATTTTCACTTTTTATTGTTTTGCCAAATATCATATCGTCCATATTAACTGAATTTTCAGGCCTGGTGGATCCTATAATGGTAGGAGATCTGTGGATGAAGGCTTTCCTAGGGATTCATATGGAAGAGGTGGATTCTGTCAGAATGTACATGATAGAGAGATGTATCCGCCACCACCTCCTGTTGGCTCTATGTGGTCTCAGCCTCGAAGAAATCATGATGAGGGCTATGCCACTGCCAGAGATCACAGAAGGCATGACGCAGATTATCGCAATGACGGAAAGCATCATGAGTTTGATTCCTATAGAGGAGTTGATAGACTCCGTGAAAATTATCACGCTGCTGACAACTACCATGAATCTGGTAGTCACCGTGATTTTGGTGTTGATAGGCACAAAAGGATTGGAAGTAGAGACCGTCCAGAGTTTCATGGTGAGTTTGAGGACCGCTACCGGAGCAGCTCTCATCAAAGCAGAGAGGACAGCTATGAGAGAGATCATGAATATGGACGCTACAGCTATGATTCAGATTTTGAGAGAAGCAGGAGAGATAACAGCTGGAGAAGGCGTGACTCATGTGAAAGTGAACATGACAGAAAAGGGCTAAGTCGTGAAAGGGATGACAATTCATACATGCGACATAGCCGTTCTCGATCACGTGGGCGTGATGACCGGTCAAGGTCACGGTCTAGATCAAGATCTCCTCGTGCGAAAAGTCGCAGCCGGAACCAAAGAGATGACTTTTACGAGGATAACCGCTCTGACAGAAGAAGGGAATATGACTGGGATGAAAGAAAGCGCGGTGATTCAGTGGTATGGCTAGTCTTTATCTCTAACTCGCATGCATTCTTACTAGTACGCTTTTTCTTTAATCCTGCATTCATGCTTGCAGATCCCATCTGCCACTGTCGTTGTCAAAGGACTGTCTTTGAAGACTAATGATGACGATCTATACCAGATTCTTGTACAAGCTCCTCTCCATATACTGTTACACTGGTTCAAGGTGTATTGTCTGGTTCGTTTTAATCATTTGGTCTGATCTCTTATAGGCTCAGTGGGGCCCTCTACGCAGTGTGCGTGTGATCAAGGAACGGAATTCTGGCATGTCCCGAGGATTTGCTTTTATTGACTTCCCTACTGTGGTACTTTTCGTAAAACTGTTGTTACATTACCTGATTGGTTTCTCATATACCATTAACAAAACTGCATGCTCTTTACAGGAAGCTGCACGCAGAATGATGAAAGGTACTGGAGAGAATGGCCTCGAAATTGATGGCAGAAATGTGTACTTTGAGTACAGGTATATGTGCTTTCTATGTTGATGTTCTCCGTCCTGTTTTAAATTGTTCGCTGTTGTCTTTAGCAAATCTCCGACGCAATAAGTATACTCTTCGTAGTGTGCTTGACCGTTTTTTGATCAATTATTGATACAATGGAATTGGTTCAATTACTTTTCCTTTCATCTAGTGAATTAGATTCAAGAATAAGTTACTTCTGGGAGGAATGCTGATGAAATTGAATAAATAATTACTTTGTGCTTGAATAAGTTACTCGTGTTTCTTTTATTCTTCTCATATAGCTTTTCTTTTTTCAGTCAGTTACTCGTATTCCTTTTATTCTTCCTTCTAACATTTGCGTCTGTGTATTTATATTTTTATCGGATACTTACCTGGCCTCTAATTTTACAACTACCTTTACTGCAGTAGTAAACCAACTAGTGGGATGAGTGGGTCTGCTCCAGGACAAGAAAATTTTACAAGGTCTACATTTGGGTCCAGGACAGGTACACCCTGTGATTGGATATGTCCTATATGTGGGTGTATGAACTTTGCCCGTAGAACCTCATGTTTCCAGGTACTTACAGGCCCTCTCTGTACTCAATGAACCTCATGTTTCGTAGGTGTGCATGAAAATGCCACTTTGGTTTATTTGTTGTGCTCATGAAATGATATCTGGCTAATTGTTTGATTTCTCGCAGTGTAATGAGCCTCGTACTGAGGATGCTGTACTAGCTGATGCACCTGGTTCAGGTCCACTGTTTGGGAGAAGGGGGTCCGAATTAGGCAAGTTTTGTGCTTTTATTATTGAAATAATGTGGCGTCTGTTTTGTGTTGCCTTATTTAGATAGTTAGATACTGTCATATGCAGGTCCAACTCATGTTTTAGTTGTTCGCGGTTTGGATGAAAATGCTGATGAAGAAATGCTGCGTTATGAATTTGCTAAGCATGCGCCTATAAAGGTGAGAAATGAACCAAACACTTGGTGAGGATTCATCCTTTTCTTGTGGAGAGATAATTTCATGTCACTTATGTTCAGGATATCCGCCTTGTTCGGGACAAGTTTACTCATGTGTCTAGAGGTTTCGCCTTCGTTCATTTTCATTCGGTAAGTAATGGTCGACAGTAAAGTAGACTGTCTTTTCTTGATGTTAGCTCCTGACAATTTCTGATATCCAACTGTAAAAGGTGGAAGAAGCTACGAAAGCTCTTGAAGCTACAAATGGTATTACTCTTGAGAAAAATGGCCAGGTTTTGCGTGTTGCATACGCCAAAAGTACACATGGACCTGTATCAAGTGCTTCACAGTCGAACAGCCTTGCAGCAGCTGCCATTGAGGCTGCATCATTTTCCCAGCAGGTCCGTTGTAGCTTCTGCCATGATGATAATACCGTTTTGGTATCTGTATTTCATTATTGCTAGATCCATTCTTTCTTATTTTACTAGATTTGTTACATAAGGCACTTTATCATGCTATATAGTTTGTTTTTTTTCAACATGGGGTTTTCCCGCCACCAATTTCAAACGAAATGGAGGTCCAAAGTACAGGTTTAAGGCAAAAGAGTGCGAAGAAGAAACGGAACTCTCTCCCCCATGCTATATAGTTTATTAATTTCTAATCATGTAAAATTACGAAAGTAACTCAAACTCACATTTAGGTATCGGACCAATGACCAGCTTTGGCCCAGCTTTTATAGAAAGCTTATACGGAACATTGTCTCTGAATGCTGGGATAAGGTCACAATCCAGTCACATGAGCACACACACAAAAAGAAAAGGAGGGGGGCGGGGGGGGGGGGGGGGGGGGGGGGGGGGGGTAGTGATGGTCGTAATTCACGACATTTTCATGTTACCCTATAGTATTTTGAATTGTAGACATGTTGCTTATTTGTTAACTTCGTTTGTCTTTTGGACCAGTATGATGCCATAGGGTGGGCTCCAAAAGAGTACACTACTGATGAGAAACAGAATAGCAATTTGGAATCTCAAAAGGACGGCCCTGCAGCACAGTCAGGATTTGTATGGGATGAAAAATCTGGCTATTACTATGATTCTGCCTCTGGATTCTATTACGACGGAAATACTGGTAAATCCGCATTCTACTGATGCAATTTTGCTGAACTATAATTTTTTTTGGTAGTAATTATTTTGATACCAAAGAGTTATGTAACACATACTTGCTGTTCGCAGATGATATCTTTTTATGTCTTGATATGTAATCATTTGTTCGTTGCAGGGCTTTATTATGACAGTAATTCTGGAGTTTGGTATTCGTTTGATCAACAAACTCAACAGTATGTTCCTTGTACTGATCAGAGCAATGCTAAGGCAGTTGGGAATGTGGCCAATGAAACAACAAAGACCTCAGAAGGTAACAGCAGTAAAAAGGTTGTGATTTCGGCACCTGCAGCCACAATTAAACAAAGTGAGAAAACTTCCTTGCCTGATGCTGTTCAAGCTGCTGCAAATGCAGCATTGGCTGCCGGAAAGAGAGAAAAGGAGAAGGCAAAAGAGATCAAGTTGGCCTCAAAAATTAGTCTCTTAGCTAACAAGAAGAAAATGAACAATGTCCTAGCCATGTGGAAGCAAAGGAATCAAGAAGGGCAGGGTTCACGAGTTGACCGTGATGACAAAGAACACTCAAATTCTGATGATAAATTCAACATCTCACACACTGGACCTGGATTCTCATCAAAAAGCAAGCCAAAATCCGACTTCGGGGGTGGCAGAGATTTGAACTTAGCTGCAAACTATAATTCTCTTGGCCAAGGAACTGCAGCCACCCAAATGGTGGATTCTGAAGTAAAACCTATACCTGTCAGTAACAGTTTAGGAACTACAGTTATGGGTGTCATAAGAGGGTCTTCTAGAGGAGTAATCAAGTCGGATACTACTTTTCATTCGTTACCTGATACTGGGACCACTGAGTCCCGCAGCCCTATAACAAGCACAAGTGCGTTAATGACAAATGCTGAGGCATCTACAGCTTCAACACCTTTCAAAACAGATGTATCAGCCTTAGTCTCTAATACATCAACTGGAGTTTCTGGGAGTGGTAAACGCCGGTTTTCAGAAGCACCAGTACAACCCCAGTACAGAGATCGGGCTGCAGAAAGACGGAACCTGTATGGATCATCACTTGGCAACGATAGTGGTGGACTGGATTCAAGTAAGAAAACACATTTACTTTTTTTCACTGTGTACAGTAGCTTTTCATTTTCCCATCTTCATTTCTTGAGCATAAGATTTTACTAATATGAACTTTTTGCCCATCCACAAAATTTGTTTCAGTCATTGTTTTGTTATGTTCATTTTGCTGGAGCTTTGTTGGCAGTGCGCTCAATTTTTTTTAGTGTTAAAATTATGCCTGACTCAGTTTTGTTTTGTTATTACGTGTATTATGAAACTCCTTGGGCCCCATGAAAAGTAGATGGCTGATATTTTATTTGCTTGTTCAAGATTTTTATTAACTTTCTGGAAATTACTTCTTGTCAAGCTGGTGACTATCCATACCGAAAGGGTTCAAGTGAGATAGGCTCAATGCCATTCCCTCCTGGGGTGGGTGAACGTTCTAGTGGTGAAATTGGCAACACTGAAAACTACGAGATTATCACTGCCGATAGAGCAATTGATGAGACAAATGTGGGCAACCGTATTCTACGCAACATGGGTTGGCAGGAAGGACTGGTAAGTTCTGGGACGTATTTGTCAATTTGTTGATCCTCTTTTGATGGCATGACTGCAATTTTAGTTCCCTAATAGCACAGTATCCCTTTACGTTTACAGTCGTGGTTTGCTGAAGTCTGTTTGTTTGGTGTCAGTATAATTGGAACAGATTTACCTATGACCATTTGTTATGAAATATCATTCTTTTTCATGTAACTCTTGACCGACCTTCTCTCTAAACCAGTACAAACTTCGTAAGCTGCTAGTGTCTCGAATGTTTAGTTTGTCTTGTAGACTGTTATGGTTTATCGAATAAGTCTAGTGAACGTTGCTTATCTGTCTAGACTCATCTGAGTTCAACATGCTTACTGTGCATCTAGAGTTCTAGACTCTACTTGGAAGGCTCAATTTTCTGTGTACGAATCTTATGTCAACACTTTTAGATTGAGGGGGAAAAGATGTATTGGGTGTGAATGGGAGAAGATAGTAAGGCAGTGTGAATGCTGGGGAATCAGTTTCCTGATATTTCCTAAATTATGGAGACTGCAAAGCAATTGTATGCCTGCTGACTTGAGTGTGCATTGGTATTTGTTTTTGTTTCTTGCAATTACCTTGCAAATATCCAGGGTCTTGGGAAGGATGGTAGTGGTATCAAGGAACCAGTCCAGGCAAAATCGGTTGACGTCAGGGCTGGACTTGGGAGCCAGCAGCGGAAAGCTGACCCATCGTTGGAGGCCCAAGCTGGGGATAGCTACAAAACCATCATCCAGAAGAAGGCCATTGCAAGATTCAGGGAGATGTCCTAAATTATTCTTAAACTCTGCTGTTGCATTGATGTAATTGAGTTATGTGGTATTTCTCATTGCACTGTTTGTTTGTGCTTTGTTGTGCACAATTATATGTTGCAAATACCAGGTGGCACATTGTTCAACATATGATGTAGCTTGATATCTTTTTTTTTCCTATACGTTCAATTTGTGTCTTGAAGACTTGCATCAGCATCCAGTGATATGTACTGATTTGATGATTTGTAGCAAATTCATTTGTCCCATCGGAACTTGTACTTTCCCCTTATTTGCCATCCAAGATTGCTATCCTAGTGGAAGGAATTGCGTGTTCTTTGTGGTGTTACCACCATGTGTTAAAATGAAAACGTCCACATTGGGCAGCGCAGCTTAAGCTGGTACTTTGCTCCTGGTGCTTAATTTAATCAGTTCTTGCCAACTACAGAGGAAATACAAACTGTCACTTGTCCAATACAGAAGGACACATGCCTCAACCGGTCATTTTTCTTCATTTTTTCGCCCCCTCAAAACTCTGGTGGAGCTCGTGCCGTTGAACGCTAGAAGTGCACATTGGCGTTCCGTTGCACTTGAATTATCGTCTCGCGTGGTTTGTCTGGTCAAGCAGCGTCTTCAGCCACGCTTCAGCGACGGCCAACCCGGGGTCTTCCTACCAGTGATCGGACCAGATTGATCGGCGGCGAGAAGGTGGTTGCATGGTGAACAACGGCAGCACGGGCTCAATAGCAACTGACACCGCCAGAATGCGTTGGTCACCTCACCGGTTTGCCACGCTTGGACGACGGTTGCCGAGCAAAGCTTAAGCCATAAGGCTGAACGAGGGACGGAACGGATATAGGCATCGTGCATTAGTTGAGTGCGCATGTAAACCTTTCAAAGGGCTGTAAGCCGAATTATTTTGTCTCGTTTTATAATGGGACAGGGCTAAGGCCTGTATTTCTAGGGAAAAAAAATACAGGCATCGCGCATGGACACAAATGGAGGGAGATGCCGACGGTGCAGACACCAACGCAGTGGCCGCCCGACTAGCCATGGAATGGAACACAAAAACAACGCCAGTGGTCGTCTGGTTGGCTAGCCATTGAATGGAACGGGAAAAAAAGTCCAAACGCCGTTGCCGGGGATCGAACCCGGGTCACCCGCGTGACAGGCGGGAATACTCACCACTATACTACAACGACTTGGATGTCTTCGATCTGAATTGCTGTTATTTATCGTCGCCATGTACACCACCTCCAGACCGACGTCTCCGGCAAGGCTTGACGCCACCGCACACTGACGGAACACGAGCCAGTTATACCGCCCGGCCTTCCGGATTGCAGGAACTCCGCCCGAGCTGTCGCGTCCATGGAATGCAAACCGACGAGCGCGTGTCCGGCACAGCTCAGAGTAACAAGCATAAGAACCGACGTGTGCCGCGGCGGAGTGTTGTATATGTCACGCTTGGAACAAAATGCTCCAAACGATCAGCCGCACACGGGAAGTGGCGAAGGAACAAGACAATACAGCTTGGAGAAAGAGTTCATACTACAATCATCTGAGTTTCCAAGATGAATCTTGTTTTATGCATTGTAGTACTAGTTGTTT
>LAPY01000077.1:97225-108673 GCA_000970635.1 Eragrostis tef | reverse complement strand
CGGCGCTCGGTCGCCTCCCCGCCCCGGGGGGGGGGGAGCCTCCAAACACGGTGTTTGGTCTCACCATGTGCTACGCCGACAGCGACCCGACCTCGTGCCAGGAGTGCCTCCGTGCCGCGGGCTACGCGGTGCAGCAGGAGTGCCCGTTCAGCCGAGAAGTGAAGGCCGCCTTCGACGCCTGCATCTTCCGGTACTCCAACGAGTCCTTCTTTTCTGTCGCGGACGTCACGCTGACATCCAAGGGCGACCAATCTTTCTATGACCTCAACATGGCCGGCATGAACAGCACCCGGTGGAAGCTCTTGGGCCCCGGGCTGCGGCTGGCGAACGGGAGCGAGCCGTACACGGACTCGAAGGGCAGGTCCCAGATGATGTACGGCCTCGCGCAGTGCACGAGGGATCTCAGCGCCGGTGAGTGCGCCAGGTGCCTCACCACGTTCCTGGAAGATATGCTCCCGCCTTACAACAACGGCAGCGTCAAGGGCTACAGCTGCTACTTGGCGTACAACTTGGGGAAATCAATCGACATCGCCATCCCAACTGGGGGTCCCCTTCTTCCAGCGCCACCGCCATCGTCGCCGCTGCCACCAGCACACTCGACGCAGCTGCTTCTGCCACCGTCGCCGTCGGTGCTGCCACCCTCTTCGGCGGCGCTTGTAGCCGGCGTGACTGTCGGTGCCGTGACGTTCCTCATCTGCGCCGGCATCCCCTTGGTTCGGTTCCTGTTGCTCCATTTCAGGCGAAAGGCACGAGAGCGTGAACTCATGTTTGACGACGAGCCTTTGGGGAAGGAGTTTGAGACCGGCGCCGGGCCGAGGCGTTTCCGCTACAGAGAGCTGGCCGTTGCAACCAAGTTCTTCTCGGGTGACGAGAAGCTTGGCGAAGGGGGCTTTGGATCGGTGTACCGTGGGTACCTGAAAGATATGGATCTTCAGGTCGCCATCAAGAGAGTGTCCAAGAGCTCTCAGCAGGGGAGGAAGGAGTACATTTCCGAGGTGAAGACTATCAGCCGGCTGAGGCACCGCAACCTCGTTCAGCTCATCGGCTGGTGCCATGGCGGCGACGAGCTCTTGCTTGTCTATGAGCTCATGCCCAATGGGAGCCTTAACACTCACATCCACAGCCAGAGCAACGTCATGTCATGGGAGCTCAGGTACGTAACTACAGTATCCTAGATAATTCAAGCAGAGTAGTACCTATCTTAACTTTCTAGCTAGCAGATTCAATGATTTACAGCATGCATGTACGTACTGTTTGCAATGCAGGCACGAGATCGTGCTTGGAATCGGTTCTGCACTTCTCTACCTGCATCAGGAGTGGGAGCAGTGCGTTCTGCACCGTGACATCAAGCCGAGCAATGTAATGCTCGACGCTTCCTTCAACGCCAAGCTCGGCGACTTCGGGCTCGCGAGGCTCGTCGACCACGAGCGGGAATCGCACACGACGGCGCTCGCCGGAACGATGGGTTACATGGACCCAGAGTGCTTGCTCGCTGGCAGAGCCAGCGCGGCATCAGACGTGTACAGTTTCGGCGTGGTCATCCTCGAGATTGCCTGTGGCCGGCGGCCGATCGTTGTCGTAGAAGACTCTGAAGAATACGCCACCGTCCACCTTGTGCAATGGGTCTGGGACTTTTACGGCCGCGGAAGGATACTTGACGCCGCCGATGCTCGGCTGAATTGTGAGTTCGACATTGAGGAGATGGAACGTGTGATGGTCACCGGGCTCTGGTGCGCGCATCCTGACCACGCAGCGAGGCCCTCCATCAGGCAGGCGGTGAACGTGCTGCGCCACGAAGCGCTGCTCCCCAACCTCCCTGCAAAGATGCCGGTAGCGATGTTCATGCCACCAGTAGGAGGATCCTCCCTGTCCGGTGCTGGGACCGGGGCTAGCGGCAGCAGCGACAGTAGAGCCACTACACGAACCAGTGTCGCGCGCGAGGCCTCTACATTGCAGAGATGAAAAAGGCTGCAGGGACATTGTTTTTTGTAGGACTGATTAATTGTTCGGTGCTGATCTTTCATCGTCCCACAAATACTACTCCAAAGATCGATTTGTTGCAAATTAATGAAAAATGGACTTTGTTCAATTTCATGTATGTGTGGGAGCGGAGCCATGATCAGCAATGGTGCAAAGAAATTAGTAGATGCTTGGTGGCTTTGGGGTCAAAAACTATTGGAGGACATCGTTCCAACGCGATGTCTGAGGATGATCAAGGACGATTGGAGGACAACGTGGGTTATTGGTCAAAGATCATCAATTGTCAAAATAATTTCCACGCTAGGTTCGTCGCATCGGAAAAAAATGGGCGTGGGTAACGAGTGTCCGGTCGACTGTTAGCTCAGCACATATCCTCGAGACAGCGCGTGGTAGCCAACACACATGTCATATGCGCCACGCGTTCTACCATACCACTCGACCAGCGAAACAGCACGTCCACACACGGGAAGGGTCGCTGTCACATGACAGTGAGCTAAAAAGAAGGTAGTATAGAATTATTAAGTCAACATAACGTGTCTTTTACGGCCGCGGAAGGATCCTCGACGCGGCACATGCACGACTGAATGGTGCGTTCGATGGCGGGGAGGATGGAACCCGTGATCAAGGACGACTGGAGTATCGACGTGTACAAGACACAGGAAAACAGTGTAGGAACCGGGGCCATGAAGTTTCGTCTTTCCAACATGGCATCACTTGTCCAAATTATCGTTGTGTGGAAAAAACATGGACATGGTTAAAGAGCGACACCGATCCATCACTGATGATGTACTATGCATGAGAGCGGCGATGTACAACTGGAGTGTTTTTTAGTGGTGTTTTTGGGCCACCAATAATTTCCGCCGCACGCACTGCAGCTGGGCCAGCCATCGTGTGCGGCTCTACGACGGGCTCCCCACTCCACCACCGTACGCCGCCGTTGCCTGTCCATGTTCCGCAAGGGCACGTGCCAGTCCTCACTCCAATCTCAATCGGTCGTCATCTCATCTGCAAAGTGGAGCTCCTGCCGGTTTAGTATTCGAAGATGTTTATATATGTAGAGTTTTTTTTACATATATTTATAAGGATCATTGTCAGTGCGTTGTAAGTGTCCAAGTTACACTGTATAATCACAAAAAATAAGAAAATTAATTTAGATATATATGGATATCGTTGCTTAATAATTACAGAAGAGTTTGGACATTAGAATGAGTAATGGCTATTTGCTTGCCTTGATATATATAGAGAGAGAGCACAAAAATTTTCCTAACTCATTTGGTTACAATATAATGCCAGTAACATATTCCCCAATACTCCACATTCCGATGCATCCCAAGCATTTGAAAATTGTGAAAGTACACAAATATAAGGCCATCTTTTCATAAGCATTAAAAATTATGAAGAGAGTAGGAAAACTTTCATCTCTTGTGAGAGACCTTTCATCCCCACGAAAGGAAGCTGATTCTTTTTTTTTCATAAAATTTAGTCTTTAAAATAATAAAATAAAAGTATGCATTAAGAATGTCCTAAGACCAGTTTTAAGAGGCCTTTTATTAACAATAAATAACGTGTCATATCAATAAAATATATGACATAGCATATCAATTAAGATGAAAGAAAAAAAATCTCTTTTAACGCCATAAAAGACATGTGGCATGGTTTCATATACTCGTATATGAAAACTCTTGAAACACCAAGCTCCCCTTGTTTCACAGAGAGGACATGTTATTCACAGAGAGCAAAACCTTTCATCCCAAATATTTTGACCAATTTTAATACAGCGATTTATATTATGCTTTGTCTATGAAACCGTGAAATAAAATATGCATTAAGAGAGATCATTTCCTATTGTATAGTGTATGAAAACTCTAAATCTGACGTGACACTTCTAAACAATGTGAAATAAAAATATACATTGAGACTAGCCTAACTGTGACATACTGAAACTCCTTTGTCGGTGCGCTTTCGATGTGTAACGGAAATCTTGCACGGAAAATTTTAGCAGTGCAAACTGGGATGACACAACGTCAATTATGTAATCGACAGTAAGGCGATGACATCTTGTCTTTTCACCCTTTTAAAGTGCCGATTAATGAAAGCATGAATACTATTTTGCATAGAGGGTTGAAAACGTCGACGATACCGCTTCGTTTATTCAAGAGAAGTTAACACTACAAAAATAGGAACGTATTGTGGGGAAGTAACAGATAAACAATTTCGTCATCTACCAGTAATTAAGTCCACAGTTAAACTAATCCCGCAGTTTTGTAGCGATAACACATGATTAACACAAAACGCTATCCCAAGGCAATATAGAACGGCTCGAAGCATAAAACCACCTACAATTCTAACGGCACAGCAAGCAACAGATAGATAGCAACAATGATAACAAGTAAATAACCACCGCATCTACTGAGAAACTAGGCAGGTGGCTTAGGCAGCCTCCTCTTCCTCCTCATCTTCGTATTCCTCTTCCTCGTCCGCCGTCGCATCTTGGTACTGCTGGTACTCAGCCACCAGGTCGTTCATGTTGCTCTCGGCCTCGGTGAACTCCATCTCGTCCATGCCCTCCCCAGTGTACCAGTGCAAGAAAGCCTTCCTCCTGAACATGGCTGTGAACTGCTCGCTCACACGGCGGAACATCTCCTGGATGGAGGTAGAGTTTCCGATGAAGGTGGACGACATCGTCAGGCCCCTGGGAGGGATGTCGCACACGCTCGACTTCACGTTGTTCGGGATCCACTCCACAAAGTAGGACGAGTTCTTGTTCTGCACGTTCAGCATCTGCTCGTCAACCTCCTTGGTGCTCATCTTCCCTCGGAACATAGCAGAGGCAAGGCCGCGCCGCCTCCATTCTTCAGCCTAGGGTTAGGGTTTGGCTGTTGGAGAGAGAGAGATCGAGCGAACGAACGGGAGAGGAGAGACAGAGGTCGGGCTGCTCTCGTGGAGAAGAGAGATGGCGCAGGGGCACTGAGGTCTTTTTCTAATTTCCGAATTGTTTTTCTTCTTTTTTTATTTCTTCAATCCGGTCTGGGCTAACGGATGTCAAAACCAGGGGTAAACGGACGATTCGTTTTCGAAAAAGAGGAGCAAATTCGCAATCTGAGAATTCGAGGGGTAGAAACGCCATTAGAATCCAAACCAAGAGTAGAATCACCAAAGCGGTCACCCGCGTGACAGGCGGGAATAATCACCACTATACTACGAAGACTTGGATGCCTTAGAGCGGAATTGTTACTTATTTAATTCATCGGCGTCTCCATGTACATCATCTTCACACCGGCAAGGAACTCCATCCGAGCTGTCGAGTCCATGGAATGCAAACCGACGAGCGCGTGTCCGGCACGCTCAGTATAACAAGCATAAGAACCGACCACGGTGGAGTACACCATGTCACGCATCGCCTCTTTACACGCCTCGCACAAAATGCTCAAAACGATCAGCTGCACACGGGAAGTGGCGAAGGAACAGGACAATACATCTTGGAGAAAGAGTTCATACAATTATCTGAGTTTCCAAGATGAGTCTGCTTTTCTGCATTGTACAAGTTATTTTAGCAGTTTTGAGTGTCGTATTGCTCGAGCGGGTGTCTACGAAGGAAACTCGAGGTATAGCCTTATAGAACCAAGTAGTTGTTAACGCATTTGGTTATGATGCAATGCCAGTAACATATTTCTCAATACTCCACATTCCAATGCTGAAGTTGCATCCCAAGCATCTGAAAATTGTGTAAGTACACAAACATAACCGTGACATACTGAAACTCCTTTCTTGGAGCACTTTCGATGTGTAACGGAAATCTTGCACGGAAAATTCTAGCAATGCAAACTGGGATGAACACAACGGCAATTATGTAATCCACTCTAAGGCGATGACATCTTGTTTACTTTCCCCCTTTTATAGTGCCGATATTGAAAGCATGAACACTATTTGGCATAGAGGGTTTAAAACGTCAAAGATACTGCTTCGTTGATTCGAGAGACATTTAACACTAAAAAAACAGGAACTTATAGTCAGGCAGTTACGAATAAACAATTTCGTCATCTAGTAGTAATTAAGTCCACAGTTAAAACAATCCCACAGTTTTGCAGCAATGAAACATAACACAAAACGCTATCCCAAGGCAATATAGAACGGCTCGAAGCATAAAACCACCTACAATTCTAACGGCACAGCAAGCAACAGATAGATAGCAACAATGATAACAAGTAAATAACCACCGCATCTACTGAGAAACTAGGCAGGTGGCTTAGGCAGCCTCCTCTTCCTCCTCGTCGTCGTATTCCTCTTCCTCGTCCGCCGTCGCATCTTGGTACTGCTGGTACTCAGCCACCAGGTCGTTCATGTTGCTCTCGGCCTCGGTGAACTCCATCTCGTCCATGCCCTCCCCAGTGTACCAGTGCAAGAAAGCCTTCCTCCTGAACATGGCTGTGAACTGCTCGCTCACACGGCGGAACATCTCCTGGATGGAGGTAGAGTTTCCGATGAAGGTGGACGACATCGTCAGGCCCCTGGGAGGGATGTCGCACACGCTCGACTTCACGTTGTTCGGGATCCACTCCACAAAGTAGGACGAGTTCTTGTTCTGCACGTTCAGCATCTGCTCGTCAACCTCCTTGGTGCTCATCTTCCCTCGGAACATAGCAGAGGCAGTAAGGTAGCGACCGTGCCTGGGGTCAGCAGCACACATCATGTTCTTGGAATCCCACATCTGCTGTGTCAACTCGGGAACAGTGAGGGCACGGTATTGCTGGGATCCCCTTGAGGTCAGCGGCGCAAAGCCAACCATGAAGAAATGGAGGCGAGGAAAGGGTATTAAGTTGACTGCAAGCTTCCGAAGGTCAGAGTTCAGCTGGCCAGGGAACCGCAGGCAGCAGGTCACACCACTCATTGTTGCAGAAATAAGATGGTTCAAATCACCAACTGAAAAAAAGAGAAGATAGAATCAGATTTCATATCTAAATCGCAGAATCAAGTCAGAAAAAGCATCAAATATCTGTTTTAAGTATACTAGATCATCTGTGTACTACTACATGAAACATGTCACATGCTGTCAAAATGATAGTAAAATGCATTTGCCAACATGTTCATCAATTCAATCAATTTGTGCCCGGTTGCAATAAATGTGCAGCAATGGAAAGACTAGGACCATCTAGTTCAATACAGCATCACAAGAGATAAGTTGATGTCACAGAATTCGACACAGATTACTACAAACCACTTCTGTACCAGTATATGAAATCGATGATCAATAAACACTGAAACAGTGTACAAGTATTGAGAGTAGCCACGAAAACTTACAAGTAGGTGTGGCAAGCTTCAGAGTGCGGAAGCAGATATCATATAGAGCTTCATTATCCAGGACCATACATTCATCAGCGTTCTCAACAAGTTGATGAACTGAGAGTGTAGCATTGTAAGGCTCTACCACAGTGTCAGACACCTTTGGTGATGGGAAAACTGAGAATGTCAACATCATCCTATCAGGGTACTCCTCCCTGATCTTTGAGATGAGCAGGGTACCCATACCAGAACCAGTTCCTCCTCCCAATGAGTGGCAAACCTGAAATCCTGCAATAGAAGAAAATGTAAACATTGATTTGGATACAATGTCATAGCAACGGAGTAAGAAAGTGCGGCAGCCCAAATTACTTAATGAATGACACAAATAAGAAATAACTCAGATACCATTTTTCACACATAAATACAGTTCAAGGTGATAGAACCTAGCAAGATGAAATGAAACTATGCTTTCGAAATTAAGATGAAATGAAACTATGCTTTTTTAGTACACGCTTGACAATTCTTGACAAATTATAATGAGGAACCTTCTCTGCCAAGTAAAACCTATCGCATAAGCAAACAGTTCCAATAACCCAAGAGAGTAGGGATGAAAACGGTCGGAAATGATCGGAAAAATGCCCAAATCGTTTCCATTTTCATATTTTCTTGATCGGTCGGAAACGAAAACGGAAATGTTGGAATCGGAAAACGGAATCGGAATAATCGAGCATTCGAAAACGAACAAATCAGAACGAAAATATGTCGGAAACGATCGGTAAATGATATTTCAAGTCGGAATATAATAACATCGAACAACACATCCAATATAGTCTTAACTTAGATGTCAATACAAAAGCACTAAAAGTGATATCTCATGGGCAATCACTGCATAGGCTAGGGATGGGGTGGGGTGTTTTCTTGCTAGGATTTGGAAGGGTTGAGGCCGGTGTGGGCTATTGTGCTGATGGGTTGGCTCACGATAGGCTATTCCGATTGCTTTGAGTTCGGAACAAAATGGAATAATTCCAACCAATATGAAATATGATCGGGAAAATGCCCAAATCATTTTTGGAATTTTGAATATTTCGGAAACAATCGGAAGAATACGGTATTCGGAACGGAACAGAATGGAATTTTACCGTTCCGTTTTCATCCCTACAAGAGAGGCATGATCTTAAGACGAGTCAAATGTCGAGAGCAAAATTTCTACTATCAAGGACGCAGGAACCACCAAATTTCCATGCCCATAGATAATATATCATGGTCACATTACATTACAAAGTGCAGTGAAAAATATTATCAATCAGATATAAAGTAAACCTGTCACTCTAAGTCAAATGAGACAACAAAACCTTGACACCTTGAGTCGTAACCTAGAGCTAATATCAGAAGAAACCGTGAACATTTCCTCGCAACAAGCCACTAAGTCTACCTAACAAAGCAAGAAATGCCTAATGAAGTGATCTGGACCTGAAACTACAACAGAGAAGTGAGAACTACCAAAGCCACTTAGATAGTTACTAGATCTTGGCAGTTCAAATCACATTACAGTTAATGGCAAACACCAATTCGTCTAAACTATCCCAAACAACCGCCGTAAATCGTGCAGGTGAAATCCACAGTGAACGCTAACTGCAAATATGATGGACGGAAACTGGTGCTAAAAAACGCTCAGATCGCCCGCGCGAATATTGGCCAGATCCACTAGCAAAGAGCCCTAAACTCACGACATCCCAACAAAATTCCTAGCAAACAATTGCACTTAATCCACTCACTTACAACAGAACCGTCCCCAATCACACGCCATTTCCAGAAGAAAGGTCAGATCTATGACGAGAATTGTTATACCTTGCAAGCAGTCGCAGTTCTCGGCTTCCTTGCGGACGACGTCGAGGACGGAGTCGATGAGCTCGGCACCCTCGGTGTAGTGTCCCTTTGCCCAGTTGTTCCCGGCGCCGGACTGGCCGAAGACGAAGTTGTCGGGGCGGAAGATCTGGCCGTACGGCCCCGAGCGCACGGAGTCCATGGTGCCGGGCTCGAGGTCCATGAGCACGGCGCGCGGGACGAAGCGCCCCCCGCTGGCCTCGTTGTAGTAGACATTGATGCGCTCGAGCTGGAGGTCGGAGTCGCCCGCGTACTTGCCGGTGTGGTCGATGCCGTGCTCGTCGCAGATCACCTCCCAGAACTTGGCCCCGATCTGGTTGCCGCACTGGCCGCCCTGTATGTGAAGGATCTCTCTCATGGCGTCGGCGGAGGCGGCAGCTGCGACGTGGGGCTAGGGTTACGGCGAGGTTTGGGGAGAGGAGGGAGGCGGTGGCGGAGACGCGGGCGTGTGAAACGGAGAAGTGGGGAATGGAGCGGGTGGGGTGGCAGTTTTATCGAGAAAAGGTGAGGTTACCAGGTATGGAATTTGAAATTCGTCTCGAAGATGTGTGGTTTGTGTAGGTGGTGAGACGCTACGTTCACCGGTTTGGGGATAGTATTCACCAGTTTCAAATTTCAAAATGTGGATTAGTTACCGATCTCAATTTTTTGGACCCAGATACCAATACCTCAATAAATGGGAGGTGGAAATCAGAGTCAAATAATCCGGAGAAACATTAAGGGGCTGTTCGTTTTCATTAGGAACTAAAGTTTTGCCCCTAAAGTTTGACCTCTAAAGCTTTGAAGTTAAACTTTATGCCTCTAAATTTTAGCCCATGAGGTGTTCGTTCCCATGGGCAAAAGATCATTTTTTCTATTCAAAATCACTCAAATATTTTCAAATCTATGCAACTCCATGCAAATCTATGAAAATTCATGCAAATCAAACATTACCGGCCACAATTTAAAGTCAAATTACAATCCATGTGAGTTTTAGCCCGTTTTAGGGCCTCTTTCGGGGCTAAAGTTTTGCCCCAGTTTTAGCCTGTTTTGCTCTTTAAGACTAAAGTTTTTGCCCCCCGTTCGGTGATCCATGAGCTAAAGTTTTAGCCATTTGCTCCTTTTGCCAATTTAGCCTTGGAAACGAACAGAGCCTAAGCCTAAAAGACATCTAATTATATCTTTGGTTAATTTATTTTTTCACAAAAACGACACAAAAGGACAGAAGGAAAAGTTCCTAATCTAACGGGAGAAGCAAATTAAATATATGTATTTAAATGCATTTAGTAAAGCAAGTTGATTTTATGTCGATGACAATACAATGTATGAACATACTTTAGGGGCTTTGGTTGAACCATCTTGTTATTATTTTGATTAAAATGAATTTAGTACTGTCTAATTTGTTCTACAAACTGAAGCTCTTGCAAATAACGCCCAAACATCCCCATAAGAATTTATAGAGTAGTAATCAATTTAAGAGAATACTTTTGGTTATCCCGTGACCATCGGAGGCACGGGTCCTTTTTCTCAATTTCTGCAAGGTGAGCCCTTCAACGTCAAGTACTGCGAGCATGCATGGACTGTGGCAACATTCAATTAACATTTTCGTCTTATAGTTTTCAAGAGTGACACATCAAATTTGTGTTATTGTTCCGTCTTTGAGTGTTCAGTTTTATTATTTGTTTTTTGCGAGGGAATTTCATAAGTTTGTTATGTGCTAAGCTTCTTCCCAACATCTCGGCTTGTTTTGCGCTCCCTGAAACAACCTTTCGTGCCACTCACCAAGTCAAGTCTCGATGCTATAATAAGTTTCAGAAATGTTAGCTCTATAAATCAGGCGGTTTGATTGATGCCCACTAGCTCGCACACCCTTCCTCCTGACGCGAGCAGACAGAGTGAAGCTAGCACGCTTGCGTTGCATCTGAAGCTCGGTGATAACTAATGGCGCTGATGGAGTACAAGTCCGACCAGCCATGGGAGTACACCCTGCGGAAGTCCCTGCTGCTGATGGCCACCGTGGTGGCCACGTTGGCGTGCTCCAAGGCGTTCAGCCAGCCGGAAACCGACGCCGGCCACCTTGCCGGCGACACCGTCATCCGGGACACGCACTCTACAGGTGCGCGGTACCTGGCGTTCTTCTACTGCAACGCCATCGCGTTCGCGTCGTCGCCGCTGGTGGTCATCGTCTTCATCCTCGTCTTCGTCCTGCACGGGGACTGCGACGCGGCCGTGTGCGCCGCACCCTGTCCTGCCCCCGCGTGTGGTCATGGCGCTCGACCTGCTCAGCCTCCTGGGCGCCTACGCCGCCGGCTGGCACCTGCCCCG
>LAPY01000077.1:66975-78311 GCA_000970635.1 Eragrostis tef | reverse complement strand
GACCCCTTCCTGCTCAACCGCCTCGTCGAGCTCTACGCCCTCGCCGGCCTCCCATGCCACGCGCTCCGCGCCTTCCGCTCGCTGCCCAACCCCAACGTCTACTCCTACAATGCGGTGATCTCCGCGGCGTGTCGCGCGGGGGACCTCGCCGCCGCCCGGGACCTGCTCGGCCGAATGCCGGAACGGAACGCCGTCTCCTGGAACACCGTCATCAGCGCGGTGGCGCGGTCGGAGTGCCCCGGCGACGCGCTGAGGCTGTACCAGGGGATGCTGGAGGAGGGCCTCGCGCCGACGCACTTCACGTTCGCCAGCGTGCTGAGCGCGTGCGGCGCCGTGGGCGCGCTCGACGACGGGAGGCGATGCCATGGGCTCGCCGTCAAGGTCGGGCTCGACGGCAACCCGTTCGTGGAGAACGCGCTCCTCGGAATGTACACCAAGTGCGGGAGCGTTGCAGACGCAGTCAGGCTGTTCGACGGGATGGCTCGGCCGAACGAGGTGTCGTTCACAGCGATGATGGGAGGTCTGGCGCAGAGCGGGTCCTTTGAAGACGCGCTCAGGCTATTCGCGCGGATGAACAGGTCCGGGATTCGTGTTGATCCGGTGGCTGTCTCCAGTGTTCTTGGTGCGTGCGCGCAAGCTTGCACTGGTGAGTACGACATCGTTCGTGCAATACGACTTGGGCAGTGCATCCACGCATTGGTTGTCAGGAGAGGATTTGGATCAGATCAGCACGTGGGAAACTCTTTGATGGATATGTACGCAAAGGGCATGGAGATGAACGAGGCCATGAAGGTCTTCGAGTCGATGCCCAGTGTCAGTATTGTTTCTTGGAACATACTTATAACTGGATACGGTCAGGTGGGTTGCTATGATGAGTCAATGGCAGTGTTGGACCTTATGCAGGAGTCAGGGTTTCAGCCCAATGAGGTCACTTACAGTAACATGCTAGCATCTTGTATTAAGGCTAGGGATGTTCTGTCTGCTCGTGCATTGTTCAACAAGATATCCAGGCCCAGTGTGACAACGTGGAACACACTCTTGTCTGGCTACTGCCAGGGGGAACTGCATCAAGACACAATTGAGTTGTTTAGGAGAATGCAGTATCAAAACATGACGCCTGATCGGACAACTTTGGCTGTGATCCTCAGTTCATGCTCTAGGTTAGGAATTTTTGAACTTGGCAAGCAAGTGCATTCTGCTTCAGTAAGACTACTGCTTCATAATGACATGTTTGTTGCTAGTGGTCTGGTCGATATGTATTCAAAATGTGGTCAGATTGGTATTGCCAGAAGCATTTTCAGTAGGATGACTGAGAGGGATGTAGTTTGCTGGAATTCTATGATCTCTGGTTTAGCTATCCATTCTTTGAATAAAGAGGCATTTGACTTCTTCAAGCAGATGCGAGAAAACGGAATGTTCCCCACCGAATCCTCCTATGCTAGTATGATCAATTCATGTGCTAGATTGTCTTCCATACCTCAAGGTAGGCAGATACATGGTCAGGTGTTAAAAGATGGTTATGATCAGAATGTCTATGTGGGCAGTGCCCTTTTAGATATGTACGCGAAATGTGGCGACATGGATGATGCACGCCTTTTCTTTGACTGCATGATAATGAAGAACATAGTTGCATGGAATGAGATGATACATGGATATGCTCAGAATGGTCTTGGAGATGAAGCTGTTGAACTGTTTGAGTATATGTTGACCACAAAACAGAAGCCAGACAGTGTGACTTTCATTGCTGTCCTGACAGGATGCAGCCACTCTGGACTGGTTGATAAAGCCATTGCATTCTTTAATTCCATGGAAAGCACTTATGGAATCACCCCATTGGCTGAGCACTACACTTGCCTCGTAGATGCGCTGGGACGAGCTGGTCGTCTTGTTGAAGTGGAGTCCCTGATAGATAAAATGCCATACAAAGATGATCCTATAGTGTGGGAAGTTCTGCTTGCTGCCTGTGTGGTACATGACAATGCTGAACTGGGGGAATGCGCTGCGAAGCACCTTTTCCGCCTTGACCCCAAAAATCCATCACCTTATGTGCTTCTATCAAACATATATGCTTCCTTGGGCAGACATGGTGATGCATCGAAGGTCGTGGATACAGTTGGGTAGATCACAAGGATGGTGTTCGTGCCTTTATGGTAGCTGATGATCTTGGAACAAATGCTGGAGAATTCCCACCGTCTAGAGGTCACGACTACACTTCTGGAATTATAGAAGTGCACCAAGACGAGACCTGTGCTGGCTGATTTGAAATTTGGGGTTGCCGAGGGCGAGGTTCGGTGATAAATATAACCCATTGTTAGCTGCATTCAACAGGGCGGCTCTGTTGCAATTTGGCTGCATTGCTGCTAATCACACGTGTTATGAAGGATTGGCAGGAAGAACTGGAAATCAGCAGTGGGCCGCTGAATATTTTGTTGAAAATTAACCACGTGCCCGATTCATTAATTCATTTTGTCTTCAAAGGGTTTGATGAGCTGTTGCTTGTTGTGCAAACCATTTCCTGGCTTCCTGCTTCATTATGATAGTTAAAATCTTATCTGAATGGAGCATTGAATGAAATGTGAAAGTTTTTGCTTCAGATGTAGAACAAGGTATATGCTCTAAATGTACCACGTATTCTTTGAAATTGCAAGAGCTATGTTCTCCTAGTCATAAATATTTCTAGTACAGGAAGTGTCTTATTCGATGATCCGGAGAACAGACATTGGTCTTTTTGTGTACCAGAGTCAGTATCAATATCAATTCTTCAATCACAAGCTTCATAAGCAATCGCTTGTCACGTTTGAGTTCCTCGAGCTACAAAAGCATGCTCTCTGAGGCGAAAATCGCAATGCATTGAACCCCACATTCTGCTATTGTAATATTGCAGTATAGAATTTGCTACGCACATTTGGTTGCACTGTTGCAAGCATGGTAATTTGTACTGCCAATATACACTTGGTTTGCAAATATCAAAAATAAAAAAGGGTGCAGATTCGTAGCATTGCTTTCAAGACAGTAGTAATGCTCTTTTACATCATCGGTCATGATTCATAAGCTGGATGACAATATATTTTGAATACCAAATTGGCAACAGTGCACTTTTCCTCTGTCACAATACCCTTATTGGTCAAAGCACAGTACAACATAGATAGGAGTAAACGATTCCCTAAAAAAAAAGGAGTAGACATGTTGTTCATTTGTAGTTCATGTAAGCTTCACCTTGGTATAACTGCAAATGTTGCACACATAAGCATCTTGTTGCTAGCAATCTAAACTTGAGCAGACATAAATTCATCAGGATTGGTGATTTTAAGAAGCAGTGGCAGTAACTTTTGGGTAATTGGAATCTGGTTGTGCTTCCCATTCTGTCCAAGATCCATCATAAACTGGAATATCACGCTTTCCAATCCTATGAAGCCCCTGTAAAGATATACTGTTTGGGGATTTCTTTATAAACACATAATACAATCTAAGTACATGAACGATTTCCAGACCAGAGCAAGTATGCAGGCAGTTACACCAGATCCACAACTGACGACAATTGGGTGATCAATGGAAATCCCTGCAACATCAACCGGTGCCATTATTATTATTGCTAATTAGTGGTGAATTCTGCAAACTTTTCTGTACCTGTACATACAAAACATTTCTAAGAAAAACTAGTTTATTCGTTATTGAAATAGTTAAGTTCAATTTAATATCAATGTTTTTGTTATTCCAGTCTTTTCTACTTTGTCAAAGTTTCTTTAATGCCAAAGCCCATGGTGAAGTTGCAAGTTTCAGGGTACAACAGTGAGCAGAACCAGAATTCAGACCTGCTTGCTCAAACTTTTTCCTCAAATAGAACAGTGAGCAGCACCAGAATCCAGACCTGCTTGCTCAAACTTTTTCCTTAACTCATCTGCAGGGAGAAGTCTCGGTGCACCATCAAACATCTGGGGCAATACGAGGCCATTCCTTAGCAATTCGTAGTTCTCTAAGTATCATGCAATGGATCAAATATTTGAATTATACACACCTCAGGGAATGGTACGCATATGCTTCCAGGTATATGTCCACTTCTTACTCCTTTCCGGGGTTCTGGTGCTATACCATCAAATCTGTGAAAGAGAAGTCTGTAGTGTTCTTGACAACAGTAATAAAATGCAGGCAACTAAGGGAGAGTATTATGAGCAACAAATGGGGTCCGTGAGGATTAATAGAAAGATTGAAGGTGAAACTCATTTGCAGTACTACAGAGAGCAGTTTAATGTAATCTGTTTTAGCTCATAGCTTATGTTGATTAATCCTATTTGCTTGAAATTTAAGAGCTTTATGAACGTGTCTTTTAATAAATTTTGGATGTGACATCCATTTATCTTCAGAATTTCTATAATGAGCAACTGAAATCTAACCAACATCAGAAACATTACCTGCCCTTTGACCGTGCATCGACTTGTTGGTGAGTCCGAGCAGCTACATTATGTGCTGCCTGTTGCATGAACCAAACAGCTCAATGTCATGGAGATAATCAAGGAAATAAGTTCTACACGATCTTCTTCCAGTTTTCAGGGCGAAAAGGGTCTAACCTGTTCTAGCGTCCAGAATAGCTGAGGCTGAAACTCTGCCTGAAATGTGATTGTATTTACCTGCGTGAATCAAATCGCACCTATTAGCAAAAAGAAATTTCAGCAGCATATGCGTCTCCTTATAATCTCTTATAGAATTATTACTCACCATCTCCCCATTATAAACTGTTTCAACAGCATTATTAGCAGCTTTGGATTTAGGAATTGCATCATCATTGATGTTGCTATCCAGATCAAACCCAGAAGCTCGCCACTGAGGTAAACCTCCATCTAATACCCAGACTTTATTGTGTCCAAAAACTCTGAACATCCTGTTGATGATAAAGTGTGCATGAATGGTTAATCTTGATTGTGCATGTGAGTAGTAAAACAAAGGATGGCCACCTGGGCTATCTGACATTATGTATGCTGAAAAGGTTCGGGTCTGATGCTGTGCTTCCTGAACCAGCACACATAAAATCAATAAATCAAGAAGGTATAGTGTTCAAGTTTGATGCATAATCCTCTTCCTTATAGGAGCAAACCATCTGCCACATGTTCATTCCGCCTACCCCCCACCCACCCCCCATGTGAATCTCTCTCTTTTTGATGTGAAAATCTCATGCTTTTGTAGTGGAGTATGATCAAAACATGATTGAGTAACGCATAGGCTGCACTGGTTCTAAAAGGGGATCAAGTTCACTGGCAAGACCAAGATAGCTAATATACACTAACAGAGGACAAGGTAACAATAGTTCTTCATAAGAAGGTACTACGTATGTGAACAGCTCAACTGCGATACCAAGTTCGGTCAGTTTCATCATTTTGGTGAAGTGGATCTAAACACTATGCTTACCACCAAACACGAGGCGCGCTGAAGAATCCCTTTCCATCATAAATAATAACTTTATCCTGATTTCTGATACCAAGTGCGGAAACTGCTGCTGCAAAAGCCTCTTTAGATGGCAACATGTGTGGTAACTGTGAAAAAAGAAAAAAGAAGCATGGAGTACATATATATGATCTCATCCATGTTATTACAGGTATGCCTTAATAAAAGGCGAAATGAACTGATGAAAGGCTTTATACGACCATCTAGTGAATACTAAATGAGAACACACTAGATGAAATTTGGATACAGCAATTACCAAAACAACAGGAAATCCTATTTATTATAAGCAATAAAAAAACATGAGGATGGAACGTATATTCAGAAAATTTCTCACATCAGTTGTCCGGTCAACTATGCCATCTATGTCGAAAAACAGCGCACCAGGGATATGTGCCTCCTGAGCATGTCAGAACAGTTAAGTTCCAGGAGCTCCAAAAAAGAAAAAAGGAAGTAAATCGTGGTACAGCTGGTGCTGAAAACCTGGTATTCTTGCCATGGATCCCTATTCTCTTCTGGCATGTACCAGGATGCATCCAATACCTGAAACAAGCTGATGAACATCAGTACATGGTACGACTTTCTGCAATCTTGTGATCCTTTAGAGCACACTAATAAGCAAGGGAGTATTATCAAAATAGTAAACAGTTTCCTTGCCAATATAATGAAATGAAATGGTTGAGTCAAAATTGCTCCACTGAAACTATTCTACCCATGTTACTTACGTGAGGACAACTGGATAAGAAACCAAAAACAGAACATCTTCTTCTGAATGCTAGCAAAAGAGACAAATATATATGAATCGGGAAGAACACGCAAAACGGGATGGTAATTTTCCTGTCACCTTAACATCGGGCCGCCCCAAGTGCTGTTGCAGCCACTGAGCAGACACAACTGGATCGTCCTCCGCCATTATTAACCTGCAGGCTAACCGGATTAGAAAACAAGCTGAAGGGTCAAATCGGCGACCGAAGTAAACAAGGCTTACCTGACTGCTACCAACAATGGCGAAGGACTCAGGGAGACGAGGGGAGATGAGCCGATTTGGACTCGTGAAGCAGGCGCCGCCAAGAAGCGTTAGAAAAGTTTATACGGTTCAATGACGCTGATGCAATGCGGTGACTAACTGTGTATCCATGTGTGTGTCGACGTTCGGTGATTAAGGTCGAACACAAGCGAGCAAAAAACAAAGAGTCCTGTCTGGTAGAAGCAAGCACAAACAACCTACCCCTGTCCAGTTCCTACACGAAGAGGTCACACTGTCGTAACATTTTCCTGTCCCATCTGATTCGGATTTTACTCCTGGTTCACTTCTTTTTTTACCACACGCGGAATAGGCTTTCCCATAATAAAGAGGGCAATCGTTTTTGTTATTACAACCCATGATCGATATAATCACGTTGGAAAAGCAAGAAAGGAAGAAAAAGAACAATATAGTAAGGGAACGTTAACAACATTCGAGAGTTTCTCGGCTTGATACTTAGACAACATTTTTCTACTTCTAAACTCTATCACCAGGGACCATACCTAAATTAGACCAAAATGCAGAAAAAGACATAGAAACTACAACTGACTGGCAATAAACCACAATGCAGCACTCAATTCACTAATTATTACAATACTTTCAAACTCAACTCATGAGATAGTATTACAAGCTAGTACAAGTACACCAGGCACCAAACAAATTCAGAGAAGTGTGTTGCTGCAGCCTGCAGATGCTGTCCACTTCGTAAGGTTCATTCAAGCAAGCCACCTCGGTCTGTCTTTGGTTGATCTTCGTATGATCTCGTATCCTGACAGCTGCCGCAAACAGAAACTGAAGATTGGAGCAGCATCGTTGACTTCTGTTTCTTTGAATAACAGTCCAAATGTATTAGAAGTACACATCGGGGTACAGTTCAGGGTGTTGAGGTTTATTTAGATCGCATTCTCATTCCATGCATGCTATCTGTCATCCTCTGTACAATCTACAATATGCCTATTCGTATTGATGGACTATGCTTCCATCCTTCTCCTCACCAATCCTGCAAAGAAGTCAAAGCTACAGTGCACAACATATTGTGTCAGATGTCTGTATGTCTCAGTTGTAGAACAGATATCGGATGAGAAACAAACAAAATATGGTCTAGATAAAGCGTAAATATATACAAGAAAAAAATATCAGTGACTAATAAAAAGGATTAGGGTCCAATGGACAGCACCTGTTGCCATCAGGGTGCAGCTCATAGCTTTGGCCATCATGCCCAATAGCATGTAAATAACCAGCCGGTGTCAATCCCTGAACAAAGACATATACAAAACCCCTTATTTTGTATACATGTACAAGGGAGAAATACAGAAAAGGTACATATACATCTAACATAAATATCTGTTCAATTATAATGCAAGTAGGAATTCAGTGCGAACCTGAATAGTAACGACACTGCCTACAGATTGGCCTTCGTGTACATCTTGCACAACGACTTTTTGGCCACTGCACAAAAGTAACTATTGTAAATTTCATTTGAAATAACAAACACCATAATATACAAAATACATGGACTTTTTTCCAAGATAAATCATATTCACTTCCAAGCACTTGCGTAGATAGTTTTAATAATTTAATACAAGTCATGTGGTGAACAATAAAATCTGATTTGTGGCATTACATGCATAATTTGGTAATGGAGGCTTCCAATTAACCAATAGAGATAATATACCATACCTGTGAAGCCATGAGTCGTAGTACTGCTTCTCAAGAGCCTGAAATCCTGCAAAAGCAAAGAGTAACACTATATTATACATAAGGCATAAAATTCATCATCTCTTAAGGTAATTGTTTTTTATCATAGAGCAACATTATGATCATCAATGCTCACAAATCAACTAGAATCAATCTAATGATTATATGGTCATGTACTGCAGTGATGACACCCAAATTACCTCGATTAGAGAAAGTCTCAAAAAGATTTTCAAATTTGTTGAAGAAAAATGCCATTATGTCTTCTCGTTTCAATCTAGGTGCATTAGCATTTATTTCTTGAATTCCATCATTCAAACATGTGGTAGGCTTTTCATTATCGACATTCAGACCAATACCTGGAGAAGATAGAAGATTTACGAGTTTATCACAAAGACAATAGATGAAATAAAATAGTCTCTAACTCTCTATTAACTTTATTTGTCCACCAAAGTATATAGAAACAGGAACACACAAAATGCATGTTTACCTGTACAAATATTGTAGACCTTTTGTTCATAAGACGATGAGCAAAGAATGCCACCAACCTTTAGTCCTTTCAGATACAGATCATTGGGCCACTTTATCCTTACATCCAGTTCTGGTAGTCCCTGCAATTTATCACAAAAAGAACATATGATGAGCCTAAGCAAATTGTTACAAGTCAACTGATAGCAGCGTATATGCATAAAAAAAAGTACAAATATGAGGAACTTAAACCTTACCTTAGCTCGGCATAATTCTTTGATGGCTTCGGTCATGGAAAGACAAACAACATACTGCATAAGGGGCAATTTACGCGCATCTTGCATCTGCGATGTGAAAGAAAACATCAAACAGCCTGGTGGCGATTCCCACACATTCTTCGATCGGCCTGCATGATTTATGGAACAATCAAATTTTGACCTCACAATGTCAAACGGTGCTGCAGTAATTCAAAATGGAATTGTTGTTTCTGTTTTTGTTCTACTAATCAGGAGCATGTGGCCCGAGTATCTTTTATGGTAAGAAAAGGTCTAGTCAATTGAAACTAAAGTTTCATAAAGGTGACACATTGAAATCCAGAACCGAAGCTATGTTGTCCAACAATACATCTTTTTAAGAAATACAACCCAGAAATCACCTAGCAAACATAACATATGCAAAGGAACATCATATATCCTAGCTATGGTCACAAATTCATAATAAGGGTGGAAACAGCAGTAACAAGCAAGCGCGCCAATCAATTGCACTTTCAAACGCACCTCGCCCTTTGAACTGCACGTCAGCGACGCAAACGACGCCGACCGGAAGCTTTGAGAAGTTCCTGCGACCATGAGCCGACGCCCTCAGCGACGTTTAGGGGACAAGAAGCCAAACATGTTAGGGGACAAGAAGTCAAACACTGGGCCAGAAGAAGGGCAGGAATGAAACTTGCACTCACTGCGCGATGAGGTCCTGCGTGGAAGCCAGCCTCGGCGACCAGAGCATCCACCTCCCGAATCGCCGCGCCTGGAGCGCGTCCATGTAGGCACCCGCGTCGAATCCCCCGTCCTTGCCGGCCACTGGCGAGTCGGATCCCAGCGCTACGGTGACCTTCTCGACGCCCTCGCCCTCTCCTAGGGAGAGGGAGCTGGCCGCGGAGGCGAGGAGCTCTTGGTCCTCCGGGGACTTGCCGGAGACCACGAGCGTAGCGGCGCTGCTGCTCCCGTGCGCGGACATGGTCACGGAGGTGGAGGGCCGTTGGCGGGACGAGGATAGGTAGCGGCGGAGCGCTACGGCGGCGAGCGGCGGCGGTGACCGGCGGCGAGAAGCGCACAGGGAACGGCATGAACGATTTGGCTTTTCTTGGTTTTCTCCGTCACATGCCACTATAATAGTGGGCCACATAGGGTCAGTTTGGATCTCTTGCTCGGTCTGGCCTCTCTTTTGATGGGCAAGGCTAGCTGTTTAGTTCTTCAAAAAGAGAAGCAATCTAGCCTCCAGAAACTAGGATTTCCTAGCCAGCTCAGGAGAGCAAATTGGGCTCTCCGACGCTAGCAAGGCTGCTGGCTGCGCTACTACCGAAGCAAAGATGCTTGCTGCCAGCAGTACCAAACGTCTGGGTCATTTTTGCTTTTGCTTCTCCTTGTCTAGATAGGCCAGCTAGCAAGGCAAGACTAGAGTTGGCAAGAGATCCAAACTTGACCATAGTCTCCGTTACTTTTCTTCCCCTTTCCGAATCGGTCGTGGGCTAGTCTCTTGCACGAACCCGCGGGGGGCCGTGCTGAGAGGCCTGGGCCGAAACAGAGTGAAGGCAGCCCAGCTCCTTGTTCCGGGCCTTTTGGAGAGTGGGCTGAGTGTGATCGTCAGATCAAGAAGAATCGAGAGGGGCCACAAGTTTGCGCTGGACCGTCTTAAATGAAAGAAATGAGTGGGCTGAGGGTGATTGATCAAATGAGAAGGACCACAATTCCAAACAAAAAAAGTTTCTAGATCAAATGAAAAGAAAATATATGTATTATTTGTTTAATTTCTAGATCAATGAATGCATATAGCCGCCCATTGTTAGAAGCACACCAGTTTCGCCGAAAGTAGATCCATTTAATCCAAAGTTCAAAACCTCAATGATTACCAGGTAATTACTTATAATACCAGCCATTTGATGCGAAGATCACTGTCACCATGGTTTAAGGAACATGCATGACACCCTATTTTATTCAAGGTCTTTATCTTTCCTTCTACATTGGGGCCCAGGAACCAATATAATATGTTCTTTTCGAAAATCGCCTCCATAGACAAAAAACACTTGTGTTTTATTAAAAGCATTATCATTACGGCTTGGCCAATTGGCCGCATGTAACTAATGAGAGCTTGCAATTGGAATGCATTCGGATTTCATGTATTTTCAATTTGAACAATGTGCGTAAGTGCATTGTCACTCGTATAACAAAACGAGACGTGGACGCCCGCACACGTGCATGGTACGAGGAGTAGCTCAAGATAAGCTGGGCGCATGCACGTACGGGTTAACGAGACGTGGACACACGCGCACACGCGTTTATTGCTGCCTGGCCTATCTATAGATCGACATGAATTGATGGCCAAGGAACTGGTCCGATCCGATCCATCGATAGAGTATAAATGTCTTGTGAAGGAGCGAAGAGTTAGGAGTATCACGGATCACAACGTTCCATGCTCGTAGTGATGCATATATATATATATA
>LAPY01000076.1:350491-362059 GCA_000970635.1 Eragrostis tef | reverse complement strand
CCATCCCCGACGACGGCCTTGTCACAAAGAATTCGACTTTGTTTTTCTAATCCTGATTTTGTAAATTGCCTTGGATTTTGGGAAAGCTTTGCATCACGCTCTCTCTCGAATCAAATTGGCTCTAATCCGAATACCCAAACGCAACCAGATTGAGACTTCCCCATAAAAAATCTTCTAGCTCATCTACTGAAGAAATCAAAGCCAATTCGGAGTCTCAATCCTCCCGTTCTAGGAATGGACTCCCGAACAGGAATGGGATGGGAAGCGAACCAAATCGCCGTCTACAGGTTAAACTAAATTTGGGGGAGAGCAGAGGAGAAATCGAATGGGTTGCTACGGCGGGGAGAGACAGAGGGGAAGTAGACGAAGTGAACTGGGAGTCGTCGTCGTCGGAAATGGATGAGGACGACGCACTGGTGGTGCTCGATCTCCCGATCTGGTCGCGCGCGAGCGCCTCGATTCGCCGCGGCTTGCTGCGCCCTACCCAGATTTGAGTCCGTGGCCCGTCTTCACCAGATTTCGTGCGTTTCCTCGCAGCTCCGTTAATCGGGGGTTCGATTCGTGGCGATGGCCCCCCCCGACAACGGCCCTGCCATGCCGAACTGGGAGGAGGATTCGCTTGCCTTCCTTTCGGACTGCTCGTGCGCGCAGTGGCGTGAGGGCTCGCACGCTGCGACAGTGAGGGATCTGGCGGCGGCGCGGGGCGTGACAAGCTGCGGCAAGCGATGACGTAGGCACGCAGCGAGCTAAGGCGGCCTCACTGTCAAGCTGCGACGTTGAGCCGAGACAGGAGGCGGCGGCCATGGCGTGGTGGTCGGTGGCCTCCGGCGGGAGCAAGAAGAAGGAAGGAGGGCAAAATTGGCATAAAAATAGCTAGAGGGCAAATCCTGCGTCTATAAGGAGGGTAAATTTTGAAAGCCATTGAGACGGAGGGTAATTGGCTACTGGCTGTTGGGAAGGTGGGCAAAGAGTGAATTGAGCCAAGACGACATCATATGACGTCAGGTCGCCTGAAGGCAGGTGATGGGCACTGGTACTAGGCGCATGCAGGCAGGCATGCAGCGAGTGCTTCCATGTTTTCCCCATTCAGGTTCAGGGTATACTTGACATTGGAAGAAAAGTACTTTGCACAGAAGGAAATAAAATTTATGACGTTCACTATAGAACTATGGAGGTTTTGATTTTTGGAACGGTAATAATAAGCAGTAAGTAAATTATCAGAAATGATCTACGTACATCTTCTATTCCCGCACTGTCCGACCGCCGTATTGTTGTTGGTCATCCGATGATTAAGGTGATGTCATGCATGCATGCTGTCAACCTGTGCAGTCGGAGGACTCTGGACCGCTTGGTCGTACGAACCGGTCGGCTCTATATAGCAGGGTTCGTAAATTACACCTCTCAATACTTTTCCATTTGCCTAAAAAAGAAATATTGTTATTTTTTGCTCAACCTCAAATAACAAGACTCTCGTTACTCAACATGCATGGGCCCCTCAGTTTCTTGTTTTGCCGGTTCAACATCAACTAGTGGTTTGCTATAATTTATGTAAAAGTGAAACCATATGTTACAGAAGCGAAATTCTGTGATATGCACAAAAAAGCGTGACTTTGAACTTGCACGCCATGACACTGACTTTTCAATTTGCAAAAATAAAATATTGCCTTCTCAATTCGAAAAAAACGCCTTTTCATGCGTGCGTCTACTAGATCCCAAATTCTTGATGATCAGTTAACCCGGCCGAAAACAGTACGTGCAAGGGAAATGGAAGCAGACACGCACATACGTGTACGTAATTTGTACTTGCTGTTATCATCAACGATGACAATATATAGTGAGAATTAAATCACAAGATCAAAATTAGCAGGAGACAAGTTAAGGCAACATTAATTACTAGACCCTAGCCATAAATATTGGTGTAGCGCAAATATGCGCTGTCTTGTGGGCGCTGCAAGGCTTGAACATTTCCGTTTCGGTCTTGCAAAGTTGCAATTATAGAAGGTTTCATTTCGGTCTTGAAATGCTTTGAAGTAGGAACAGTGCCGACCGCTCGGGTGAGTGACTGTACTATATATGTCGTGAGTGCCAGCAGAGCGGCTTGTAGCTAACGAGTCTCAGTAATTAATAATTCGAAGGCTCTCGGTCGACCATGCATGTTACATACCGCAGGAGAAGCTAGCTGATAGTAAGATCTAAATGCATGGTTAGAAACCTACCGATCGTCTTCTCTAAAGTTACTCTGCATAAATGTATATTTTGGGACCAGACGACCATCAGCTAACTCTTCCGAAGTACCTTGACTCCTTGAGTCGTTCTGCTGCTTTCCGATAATATTCAGCCTGTTCGTCAAGGCTACTACGAATTAGCCGTTACAGTATTTATAGTTATTTCTTCAGCATTCGTTACAGTGTTTGTTGTTATTTCTTCAGCACCCGTTACAGTAAAGCAGCGGCTTCTAGACTTGCCGAACAAGCCTAGCTTTCTGATCATAAGAATATTGCTGGAGAGGAGGGACGAAGTTGCATATGGCGCGAAATTTGGAAGTGTACTCGCCCGGGGTCCCCTGTTTCAAGTCACAGAACGCATGCATATATCATTAGTCCAGCACGGTCACGCGTAAGATCCACGTATATACGTATGCACGAATGAATACATGTGTCCCCTTTCCAGTATATTCCTTCCTGGCTCTGGCTAGCTAGCAAAGTCCCGATCGTCAGGCTAATTAAGGTATTAGGCCAGTCTTAGTGGTCTTTTCATCACCATTAAATAAAGTGTCACATCAACAAAATAGATGACATGGCACATCAATTAAGATGAAAGAAGAGAAGTTCCTTTCATCCTCATAAAAATAGTGTGGCACACTTTTATATACATGAAAGCTCATTAAAAGACCCATTGAGAACCAAAACTTTCATCCTAACATATTTTGACCAATCTTAATGCAAGAATTTAATGCCATGCTTTGCTTATGAAACCGTGAGATAAAATTATGCATTGAGAGAGCCTATTTCATTTATCACGTGAAAACTCAAAATCTGATGTGACACTCTTGAAAAATGTAAAATAAAAGTATGCATAAAGAGAAGCTTTCGCGCAGTACACCTATTTTTCTATAGAAGTGAATGGCCCCTTAGTTGGCCCTTTCCTATACTATACCGCGCCCTCTGCCTCCCCCTTGAAATGAGTGCATGTACATCACACCTCCTACGGTGGTTGCCAAAGCTCCGAGTGAACCCGAAATAGGCCCATTATTCGAATCTTAAGCAGAACATGTGATGCATGGTGATTGAAGATCTCCGCCCCGCTCCGAAACAAAGAAAAATGTGCGTGCCGCACTCACGAGGGACTGCCAGTGAGATACTGGAGGAAGGTGGGGGAAAATGAGGATCATTGACTTAAATTGGAATTCATTCGATTTTGTTACCACGTGCTTTTCACTTGAACTATCCAGATGGTTGGGAAGTACGAACAAAAGCTCTATTGAAGAGTTTCTTCGGTGGCTCGTTTGGTTGCTAAAAGGTTTAAGCGGGAATTTCGCCCGCATCCGATCCCCAATTCTTGTTCACCCCGGATGATCGTGTTGGGGTTGCGGCTTCTTGAAATGACCAGCCTATGAAAGAAGCGGAAAAGCATAACGACTTTATTTTTAGATAGAAGATATTGGAAAGAAGTGCGTACTGAGACTGGCCTTAGGTATATACGGTACTACGTACAAGAGAGAGCGAAAGTTAGCGGTGAAATAGAAGGAAAAAATGCACGCTAGAAGAAAAAAAGGCACGAAAGCCGAGATAGAGGCAGGGCGCTGGCAGCTGGTACGAAAATACGGAAATACTGCGAGCAGCACAGCTAGCACAAGACAAGCTCATTTGGATGAGCGGCGGCGGCCGTGTCCATTGATGGAGCCCTTTTTGGTATTAAGACACCGTGAAACTCATCAAAATGCTCGTTCTCATGCCTAAATGCTTTGCTAATTAATTTGGCTCTCGTCGATCAATTGCGCGCCACGTCATCTCCTTCCTTATTAGCTGGCCTTCTTTAATTAACGCTACTAGTAGACACGTGAGCATGCATGCAGGGTACTAGTAGTAGGAAGCAGCTAGCTAGGGCGTCGTTGGGTTCTTGTCCGTGTGTGCGTACCTCGCAGTGGCGATGGGCGAAGGCAGGCCGCAGGCAGCAGCCAGAGCGCCAGGCCAGACAAGTTGGCACCACCATCTATCGGATTTGATCCGGCTGCCAGGGCAGTATAGAGAGAGAGCACATGCAGGGGCCCATATCGGCTTGGTTGGTACCCGTACCCAGCTGATGAAGAGCATTAGCATATGCTCTTTTCTTCCTTCCTCTTGACCTTACCATTACCATATGCCAGCACCATTCGGATATAACGTACGGTACTAACTGACCCATCGTCACTGATCGATGATAATGCATGGGTCGAAACTAACCAGAACAAATTAAGGCATCACCCATCAGCGCATTGAATCAGATCCGCGTCTAGTCTATTGCCCTACCAGGACCGTATATACCCTTCCATGGAGCACGCATGAGCATACGGCACGGGATGGTGGGTGTGTTTGGGGTATGGCCACGGATACCCGAGAGCATGAAAGATACGTCTAACCAAATACTCTACCTCAGCATGGACGTCTCACCACGGCACAATGTCGAAATGATGTACAAATCATGCCTGAAGCTGCTTTTTCTTTCCCTTGTTTCTTTTTTTCGCCCTTCACGTGCTACCTCGCGATAGGGGCATCATAGGCACAGCCTTGTAGCTAGCCGAATACTCCTAGAAATAGCTTTAATTTCTTAGGTGCTGTACTTTGGAAGATCAAAGGTCTCAGGGTGAAATCCTCCAGAAAAGCACAACACAGGATGACAAAAAAAAAAGAAGAAGGTACTGCGCACCTCTTTATTGAATCATCATTTACCAGCTTTCCTGTCTGGCGTGATCAGTACACACGGCACAAGAATCAAATGAAATCAATAGGGCCACAGTAAGAAGGAAACCAAAACTGAAACTTATACATTTGATAATGCTACAAGTGTAAAATTATCAAGCCCACATGAAAAATTTGCAAAAAATAGACGAGAGAATAATATAGACCACACGACCCAGATTTCCAACTCATCATTCGTCATCGTTTCTTGGCAATGCTAAGAAGGTCACCAAAAAGCTTGTCTTCTGGCTTCGTTGGCTTGATCGGTTGCCCCATGGAGGGTGAGGGAGAGGGTGCTGTCTGGTTCTGCTGGTAGGACGAGTTCATACCCATGTACGAGCTGTCCTGCATTGAAAGACCATACATCTTCTGAGATAGGTCGTTCGTACCAGAGAACCCACCGTATGTTGTTGTTCCCTGATTGTAGTAGTGTGCAGCAGCCACGGCAGGATGTTGCATATATCCCGCCAACCGACCAGCATACATTTGCTGCTGTTGAGGCATTGCTCCATATTGTGCACCAGGCATTTGTTGAGGATACATCATGACTGCCTGCTGTGCTCCGAGCATTTGTGGAGGTGGCATGCCGGCATATGGCATGCCAGCCATGGAATTTGGCTGCAGTGAACCAAATTGACTCCCAAAGCCTGGCTGCATCTGTGTTCCAGCCATGCCAGGTTGCATCCCCATTTGGTTCCCAAAGCCTGGTTGCATCTGTGTACCAGCTGTCTGGCCGGGTTGCATCATTTGAGGTAACGAGACTCCTGGTTGGTTGTTGTACATTGGCTGGGTTTGTGGGACTCCCATATGGTTAACTTGAGGTTGCGGTGGCTGCATGCCACCCATCTGACCTGACGATGCTGCGAGAGATTGCATACCTCCCAAATGGCCGTTTGGCACTTCATTGCTTGGGGCTGACTGAGCTTCCCAAGGAGGTGGGGGAAGATTTCCACTTTGATCATCTACAAAATTTAGTTAAACTACTAAGTCATAGTTTCTACAAACAGAACAAAGAATGCATACAGTATGAAGCTGTTCTGATTGAAGGAAAGATTTGACGCAGGAAAAGGAAACCATTTCAAAAACAAATCCCGATTAGTGAACTAGTAGTTCAGGAAGAAGATAACAAGTAAAGATGACTAGCCATTACCATAGTTCACTGCTTGTTGCGGTGCAGGCGCCATGGGGTTGGCAACTTGACCATTCCAACCAGAACTCGTGTTACTAAACTGGGAAGCATGATCATAAGATGCTCCATGGTTTACAGCGGTCCCATTTGCATAGGGTGCTGCCTGCTGAGGCTGTTGTGACTGTAAAGGTTGCTGGACTGGTGTGTTGTATGGCTGAGATCCCGGCATAACTGAACTTGAATTCAGACCAAACAGGTCAGCCGGTGCAGCATTGCCGTGGGTGGTATTATTTTGTGAGAACATGTCAACAATCGCCAGTGCATTATGATTTGATGAAGTAGAGTCAGCCAGTGGATCAGTGACCGGAACAAGAGCAAGTGGATTTTCTGCTGTAGTTGGGGTATCATCCCAGCTAAGAAGATCGATGCCAGAATCAGCTTTTGGCGCAGAGGTTGCTGTGCCGTTTGGTACCGGTGGTGCTGGAAGAGCTAATTGCTCAAAAGGAGATTGATCGCTTGTACTGTTGGAAAACAAGTCATATAGAAAGAGAGTAATTAGAGTATTTGTATGGAAAAACTATTAAATAGTAAAAAAAAGAGCAAATTGACTACTATATAGCATCAATAGTTCAGAACATCAGATCATAAGATGCCTGGCTATGAAGGTCCATTCATGACAGTATCACTGAATCCATACATTTTAATTTTTCTCGAAAAAGCACTACATTTTAACTTGTTTCCATCATTCATAAAGAAAATCACACATGCATGTATTAACATTGTTATAAAAATTATGGAGGACTAAAGAATCTGCAAAAGATATGGGAGAAGTTCAGAACCTTTGATTTGCTTCTTGTTTAGAATCTTGGCCTGTGGGATCCTCAATATCTACGAGTGCCTCCTCTTTTTTAGTCTCCTGGTTTGCAGTTGCAGAATCCTCGGTATCTACAAGTGCTTGCAATGACTTCGGTTTTTTCTCCACTCGAACAGCAATTCCTGCTGCTATCGCGTCATGTTTCGCTAGAACACGCTGCAAATCATCATTCAGTGCAAGCCCCAGTGACATAAGTTCCTCGTCCCTGAAAAATGTGCCAATCAACATTGTATTATCAGGATAGCTATGTGTCCACTGGTCTCAGCATCACAATATCTACAGAACAACCTACACATGTTATCACTAGGTGCAAAAAAAATCACTGCTGAAACCCACTTTGGACATTATTTGCCAATTTAAATAGTAGAAAGTGCTGGAGTTCACCAAGCAATATTCAAAATGTAAGAGATTCAAAGAATCGTCTACTCACGACGTAGAATTAACTAGCTGCACCACTCTCTGCTTGTAAGTACGACACTGATCGACAAGCTCCACAATAACCTCCTGCCTTAGTCCCTATGTGCAGAGTATGTGAAAAATATCGTCAGTAGCTTTAACAAATTAGGAGGATACAATTAAATATATAGGTGGATCCTTGTTACATGAGGATGACATCAACATTGCAAGAAAACCAACCAGAACTACCATTTTTAATTAGAAATCCCTGTTACTTCTCTTTTTATGTACAATCCATTTTGCATGCTTTTGTACCAACCTTCACCAGAACACAGTATGATAAATACATAGCATAACGGTATTTCTAGTGATGTCTTCTGAATCCAATGCACAGAGGATATCTAATTGGTTACATGTTGGATACCTATAAAACCTGTCCTGGAGGCCCTAGGCACATTATATCAGAAATCATGCATAACATTTAGTGCATAAACATGTTTCACAGTACAACATACTATTATAACAAGGTTATCTCTAAACCTAAAAATGATCAGCACATACTAAAAATGAAACAAGGTGAACGATTTTTATAAACCCTGAAACAAAAATCAGAATTGCATGCTGCACCACTGGTCGCAACTCTATGTGGGTAAGTGTCTAAATTCAAGCATCAGCAATAAACAAAGGCATGCTAAGGGTGCTATGGTACCTCTCTGTTGCCAGGGTCTAAAGCATTCAGCATCTCTGCTAGTACATCCATGATACCACGAGCATTCTGAATCTCTGAGACACTGAAAATACGAGTATTCGTTCAGTATAAATTCATTCATGCAAAGGAACAACATGGTGGGTTATAATATGAGGGTAACAACAGGCGAAATAAGAGAAAGCGTACATATTATTGTCAAAGATACCCGTGAGACTACTGCACTAGAGGCACCACAAGAAAAACTGTCTTACAGTCAGATTGCCAAAAAAGAGTCAGATACACTAAGAATAGTACCCTTCACTCATGAACCTACCATAGCTAGAAGTTTCAATTTGCAAATGAACACTCATGTAGAAACTAGAAAAGATAGGGAAATCATAGCACGTTAATTCTACCATATCATTCAGCCTTTATCTCATACTACAAATCACCAGAACTTCAGTATAGAAATGTTTATCGAAAGATGAATTTACACGATATTTTAACTGTATCAAAAAAATATGCATCGTGGAATAAAAAAACCATGATAGCACTACTATGGAAACAGATTATTATAGCAAGAGACAGCAAGAAAGATAGCATGATAAGCTCTCTCAGTGAAGTTAACACATAGAAAAAGCATCTCAACACAGAGAAGCAACAAAGCAAACCTCAGAGCAGGGAAGTCGTTGGCAGCTGAAGATTCAGCTTCATCCTGTTGATCAGGACTACGCATATTTTTTGCTGCTTGAGCCTGCCCATTGAATAACGGTGCAGGTCTCTCAGCTCTCTTTGGAAATTCAGCTCCAGCACGCTGCAGGGCAAAAATAATATCAAAACCATGTCAAACAAAAAGGTAAATGCCCACCGTTCTGATAGAACCAACAAATTTTATGCCAAGGAAAATCTCAAAAAAAAAAACAATCATAAAATCAAAGAGCATTTCTGGTAATGGGTTTACATGACAGGCCAATTGAGCTGATTAAAAAGGTTAGGACCCGGCAAATGTAATTAGATTTTGAAAACATACCACCAACTCATGGTATGCGGCATAGTATTGTGGATATCTTGCACGTGGTCCCCCCAAAGCTTCTTGCCATGTATCTATTAGCACCAACACCTTCTCTTTGACACGCTGATCAGACTGTAACATACAGGAAAATGTCACCACAAGTCAGCAGACCATTAAGAAACAATTATAAAACTAGTTCAACAAGCATGACATAGATCAGACCTTTTTCTTTACTATTTTAACCATCTCATGCAATACATCTCTCTCTGCAACATGCATGTGGAGTATATCCCCACAGTTCTTGATAACAGTTTCCAATAGCTGAAAGAGAGACATATTATCAGCAAGATGGTACATCATCATCAAGACAATTCACTACAAATCCACCCTACACCAGCAACATCAGCTGGATCTTAAAAACCATAACAAATAACAAAGTTTTTGAACTCCAACCAGTCAAATAGGTGTTGGTTGTTGTTGTTGTTGTTGTTGTTGTTGTTGTTGTTGTTGTTGTTGTTGTTGTTGTTGTTGTTGTTGTTGTTGTTGTTGTTGTTGTTGTTGTTGTTGTTGTTGTTGTTGTTGTTGTTGTTGTTGTTGTTGTTGTTGTTGTTGTTGTTGTTGTTGTTGTTGTTGTTGTTGTTGTTGTTGTTGTTGTTGTTGTTGTTGTTGTTGTTGTTGTTGTTGTTGTTGTTGTTGTTGTTGTTGTTGTTGTTGTTGTTGTTGTTGTTGTTGTTGTTGTTGTTGTTGTTGTTGTTGTTGTTGTTGTTGTTGTTGTTGTTGTTGTTGTTGTTATTAAGACGGATTGGACAAAGAAACAAAAATGTATAAATTAAAGGTAAATGAAGGTGTACTAGTTTGAAGCTTAATAAACAGGAGAAGAGTGTTCAGCAAGATTCTTCACCATACTCAAACTGATTGTGGTGCAGGATTCATAATATGATTACATGAGAGTAACCACTTAACCCATGAAACATAAGATATAGTGTACAAAAATTAATTGGAACATAACTAGCCAAATTTTTTTAAAAAAAATACAGATGCACAAAAATAGCAGGAGACCAGGCAGTTTGTTTGACTTTATAGACATAGCATGTAAAAGAGAAATTTTCTCACTGACTGTTAAGGATAACCGAGTGCACCTAAGTGTAGATGTCAAATAGACTTACAGTTAGTGCAAGAAGTTGAACTTTTGGATTTTTGTGCGAGATTCTCTTTTTTAGTGCCTTCACGACATCTTTTGATTGCCTGTTACCAGCATGGATACGAAGCATCAATAAATGATAATCAGATTGACAATAGAAAACAAATAAAATGTGCATGAGTAACTTAATCTTCTAAGCTATAACACTATAGATAAGGGGCGAAGCCAGCCTCACAGCTCGCCGGTGTCAGCGATGTATTTTACCAGTGTCATCACCATTGTATATACTGTTTGATAAGCATTTTACACTGAATTTTCAAAAATTCGGTGGTGTCAGCTCACCAACAAGAGGCTGTAGCTTCGCCCCTGCTATACATCAAGATGCTTTGTTTGAGTCAGGTAGACCATTTGATTTCAGGTGACAGTCATCGACTAGGGATCAAATATACTCCATAAGCTAAAATTACCGGGCAGCAGAATCATAGCACAAAACCAATACCGTTTTCACATGTAGTCCAAAGTTTTGATAACAAACATTTCAGTTTAGAATACACAAACTGTTATTAGAGGAGGAGTACAACTAGACCACTAACTTTTAATTATTGTAAAATGATATTTGGGTCGTAGTCCTCCAATACATGCTGAGCCATAGAAAAACGAGACTATGACTGCAGAGTCCTGGCTATTGAACTAGCTACCTAGGCTGGTGCAAATGCTCTGATTCTCTGTTAAAATTAAAATGTCATGTAATTTTGCCAGTTCACCTAATCAACCAATGTGAAAAATCAAGCGTGAAGCACTAATCACCAGCTGACTCTCAAACTATTATCCAACAATGAGAACAGAAGAAACTAGCCTATGGGACCAGAGATTGCACCAACTTTGGGGAAATGAGAACGCAAATGGATCAACCGACCAGATTCAGCACTCCCAGATAATGATCCAGCACACCCGCTACCGGATTCCATGTCAATTACTCAAATTGGCAGCCGTTCCGACTCATCCCGCTCATATCAAGCTCTCCCCAAGACATAAAATGACATGCCATCCGACTCAGAGCAAGCCCGGTAAGAACAATAACGCACATATGCTGCCGCAGGGACAACCACTCATCCTGATGCAACCGCACCGCACCGTCGGCAAGATCAGCCAACCATTTGCTTGAGCTGCACCAATCATATCGCACCGAATCTCGCAGGGGGAGGGGTAACAGCGACCGAATACGCGGGCGGGGCATGTGGTGGATCAGGGGAGGGAAAGGGCAGAGGGTGCGTACCCGGGGTCGCGGTTGCAGATGTCGCAGATCTCCATGTTCTTAGCCCAGTCGGGGCCGATGAGGTGGTCGCTGGTGGCCCGGTCCACCATGGAGCCCGCCATGGCCTCCGCCGGCG
>LAPY01000076.1:317417-339716 GCA_000970635.1 Eragrostis tef | reverse complement strand
GCTAACAGTGTGGTCAAAAGACCTTTTGCCCCTCCATGCACTTACATGATATACTCTTTCCCTTTACCCCTGTATACCATGGATATGAACTTTTCTCTATGTTTAATCGTTCATATATTGCACAACAAGATGCATCTGGTTAACTGACCATATTTTATAAAAAAAATAGAAATACTAAGGCTCAAACAATTGGGACAAGGTCACAGCTAGCACTATATTTCATAGCACAGGCTCGCAGACTATAACACTTCAAGTGCAGATCAAGAGGTCACAAAATAAGGAACCAGAAGCTGACGTCTTAGTCATACAACAAAATTGGAATCCAAAATAAACTGTGACTCAGATCTCAAGAACCTGATACTTAAATATTCTTTCATCAGTTCACGATACAATGCGGGAAGAAAAAGCAATCCAAAAACCTGATTTGCTCCTCGCGCCGGACCTGCTGTCCATCGCGTCCCTCCGCCCGCTCGTACAGTCTGCGCTAGCGTGTGTCTCATCGGCGCTGCTCCGCGCGCACGTCCTGCTTGCTGCCGCCGCCCCGATTTCGTCTTGCTCGCTGCTGCTGCCTTGATTCGGTGATTCCTGTCGCCGAATCGATCTATGTTTGGGGAGGAGACAGGGTAGCTGGTTCGGGGAGGGAGAAGACACCGGCGGGTGCGGGCAAAGCGATGTTGTCGAGACGTCGAGTAGAGAACGAAGGGGCAAGAGTGGTCATTTTAGGATTTACTGACAGGTGGGCCAGCCTTTTTTGGATGGATTCTCTAACGTTCCTAGCGGCGATGGTACACAGGAAAAGGAAAATTAGACTAATGGTACATAAGGGTCTGAAAGTTTTTTGATGGTACATAAGGGATTGGAAGTTCTTCCAATGATACACAAGGAATTTTCTCATTCTATTTAGATAAATATTAGTTACACATAGTTTCTTGTAAAACGCTTCTTCTGAAGTTCTGATCAAAATGAATGACTAGGTCTAATGTGGAACTGTTCAAAACACGCCAGCGTCACTGTAAACGCCAAAGGGCCCATTCTCAAAAAAAAAAACGCCAAAGGCCCAAAACGTCCCAGTGTAAATGTTTAGCAATAATCAACTTAATTAAACTGAATGACCATAAAGTTTAAAACAGTGCATGGATCCTGCTGATTTGGAAGCAAGATTCTGAGCTGAAACTGTACGCATAATAACGATGATAATACACAGTAATAATAACTTAAACTATTTTCGTATGCTTGCCCCAAGTTCATCACTCCATCACCTCCAGTTCTGGATCAGCCGCTTACAAACTATAACCAGGTAATCTTTCTGAGCAAAATAAGAATATCACTTTACTTTACACGCGCGTGTGTTTAGGTTTTAGGGCATTTGTAGTTAATTGCTGCTCACAGTATATTTTACAATAGACCCATTGTTTATCATCTTCCCATGTTAATAAATTCCTTTTCTTTAACCCACAGGATGCATACCGTCTTCAGTTGAAGTTGTTTCTCTATGAAGTGAAGCAGCAGCAGTTGCTTTCTGGGATCCGAAGTTACCTGAAACTATACTCGACAATTACCATTAGCAAACTTGCCCAATATATGGAAGTGGACGACTATGGTCTTTATATCAAGCGATAAAATGTATTCTTGTGTTTCAAAATCTGTGGCGGTTCCGGGTATGTTAAATACCCTCAAACTTTTGTGCACGTCAATTCTGATGACATACAAGCACAAAATGCATGCAGTTGACAGGTAATACTTCTAATGTTGATTTTCCTTTGCCCATATCCATATGGACTCACTGATTTATTGAGCTTAGTTTGAATTATTGTAAGCTTTCCCTGTAAGTTGCCCTTGAACACATGACTATTTGTGATGACTGCAACTTGACATGTTCTCTGAAATGTTGGAATGTGATTATTTGTGCCTATCCAAAATACAAAAGCTTTGTGGGTATTTTCACATAAATGTTTGAACAGCAAGCTTCTCTTTACTCGAGCGATGTTTAGTGCCTGATTAATTACGTGGTACTATTATTAGTTACATATGTGTGTGTGTGTGTGTGTGTGTTTGCAATCATGCAGGATATTATTCATGTTGTGGAGTCTAAACCTAGCTACTAAGTTTCATGGTGATTACTTCTTGAGACAAATTTTGAAGGTATTTATGCATCCCAGTTCCTGTTAATTTGTTCCAGTTCCAAATCTATCCCTTTCTTCCGATCTATTTTGACCTTTCCTCACCCTTTAATATCTGACAGTTTGAGGAAATGATTGGGGAATTGGAGAAAGTACAGCTTGACTAAGCCTGATGGTGATCATGGAGAGAAACACTGCCTCCTTTTGCTGTTATAGGGAGAGGCGTTTATGTTGCTTGTTAGCAAATTACATTTGTACAACTGATCATTTTTTATTTTCCGTGTTGCCCAAGTCTAGCTTGCAACTCGTACGTTCAGGCAATTAGCATTCTGATACTTGTGTTGTCTGTTTGCTGGGGCGTACCTGCATACAAGAATGATCTCATTGTTGATTGCTTGTTATTGAGAAGCTATAATATCCTTGCTCGGATTAACATGCCCGAATCAATTTGTTATTTAGAAGCTGTAATCTCCTTGTTTTTTGCGTGCTGAAGTGAACGATTCTGTTTTGGTCAGGTGCGTAGAAACCAAATACAAAATGCTTCAATCAGAGACTCTTGAGTCTTGTTTTCCTATGAATGCTCGTTTGAGCTTAAATCCCAAGGTAATCACGAAGTCCAATGTCATCTTAACACTGGTTTAAAATAAGGCTGATTATAAGATGTCAGCACGATCCGTGTCACCATTCTCTCTTCGGATAGGATGTCAGCATGGGTGCATGTTACCTCGGATAGGATGTCAGCACGTGTATATTGCCATTCTCTTCGGACAGAAGGCCCAGTTGTCAACATTCTATTTTATGCAAATATCATAGTTGCATGAAGCTTGTTTCAAATATTCGTCACGAAAACGTTTCTTCCCATACAAACTGAAGGACTCAAGACAATGTGCAACAATTCAAAAAATAAAGCACCCACAAAAAAATAGCCCAGAGCCAATTAAACAGCCATAAATGTCAAATGAATGCCCAAGTATAAACGGTTAACAACAATGAACTTAATTAAACTCAATGACAGTGAATTTAAAACTTCCCACAGCTCCTGCTGCCATTTAAGCTAAATTATGGGCTGAAACGGTATGCATCGGTGATACAAATACACAGTAATAAATAACAATGAGGTATAGGTACGAATCCTTGCCGATGTTCTTGTCGAACACCTCGACATAACACATAATAGAACACTGAGAACATATTACATATTGAAAGAAGGTATTGTAAAGAAATTCTTTGTAAGTTTGCACAACACGTACTCCCACTGTCTACCTCAGATGCACCTCAAAGTTGTGGGCGTACGGAAAGAAGTAATACTTCACCGCATCAGGATCCATTACGTACCGACCAACACTCTTCTCCTCAGGCGCATTAGCGGCATTCTCCTGGTAGAGGAGGCGAAGGGTGCGTACATCGCCCCCTGGACACTCGTAGGCATAAACCGTCACCGCGTGTGCTGCCATCTTCGTCTCCCCGTCAGACCTCTTAAGCATCACGAAATCATCACCTGGTTTGGGACGGTAGGGCTCACCAATCGGGCGCCGAGTGTAGTAATGCGTCTGCGGGTTGAAGGCGACCACTACCGGACCTGTGTCAATGAACTTACAGAGTCGCTCACGGTACTCCATGGCCTCTTCGAACTGGTCATGTGTGGATGTGCTGCCGAGAGCCTCCATGATCAGCTCTTCAGTCCATGGCGTCTCGGTACATGGCAGAGGATAGCCAATCTCCGTATGTACGGATACGCCACGCGCGTACACGTAGTGCTGCGGCGCCGGCGCACCACCACCTGGAAGTAGTTGATGCGGGACGCTGCTGGCCTCAAGTGGAATCCCAGAGACCTCAAGTAACCGGCGAATTCCAGCCACACTCGCCCCAGTGTTGCGCAGGACTCCGTGACCACCGGCAGAAATAAGGAGTGCCTCCAGGTCAACATTGAAGCCAACGTCTTGGCCGTGGAGCAACCGTAGAATCGCTGTGAGAGCCTCGCCAAAACATTGAAGGGAACAAGTACCCGCTGCGACCAAGAGTGCAAAAGAAGTCAAAAGGTTAATCAAACGGGCATTTTTACGTCTCATGTAGTGAATGAGACCATCGATATGGTACTGAGATGATATAGACATCGTGACTTACTCCGTTCCGTTTTTGATAGATCTTTTCTATAGCGGGGAAGTACGTCTTCCAACTGCAATCTCGGCATCGGCATCACATGCTCCCAGCTGCGACACTGGAAGGCGGCCCAATCCCTTTTCGGCTGGTGATCTTGAAGACTGAGACCATCTAGAGGCGGCAGGAGCTGCTGCTCCTCAGCCACCTCGTGCTGCTCGTCCACCTCATTCTTTTGCTGCATCTCGATGGACGGGTTGCAGATCCGGTCAGGCAGCTCGTTCCTGATGAGAAAAATACAGTCCACGCCGACATGATTAGCGGAGAAAAGTAAGGGCCTCTTGCTACGCGCGCTGGGTTTTACCTGTCGAGGGAGGTGTCCGTCCACGAGCAGAAGATAGGAGGCCCGAGGCTTTCGGGGTGGAGGGAAAGTGCCGGCCGATTCGCCGCCGCCTGCGCGCCGCGGCTTGCGGGTGTCGGAGTGGAGTGGGGTTTTGCTTCGCTGCAATGGGGGAGGAGGAGGGTCGTGTCCGTCGTCCGGGCGATTGAGGACGGAAATGGTGGGTCGGGTCGGGCCGGGCCAGGTCCAGCCGGACAGGCCCGGGGCCTTCCGCCGGGTGAGCGTTCGTGGGCTCTGAAGATGGCGCCGAGTCGGACTCGTTGTTGGGCCGAGTCCAACTCCACCGGCTCGCCTTTTTCCGTTTTATTTTGCGGCCGCCCTTCCCAGCCGCAACGCAATGCACAAACCCGAGCGTCGTCCCCAACCGAGGGCGCGCGCGCGCGAGAAGAGAGAGAGAGGGGGGATCGAAAAGGGGGCCGGGGCATCATGGCGGCGGTTGGGGAGGCTCGTCACCTCGTCGGAGCGGCACCAGTCTCTTTTTGGCACCATCAGCCAGCCAAGGTGACGGAGCCCGGGCGCGGCGAGCAACGTCAGCCTCGCCGCAGCCTTGAAAAAGTGCGTGCCGTACGTGGTGGGCCTTCCTACAACCTGGACATCGCCGAGGAGGTGCACGAGGAGGAGCATCGACGCCTCCTGGAGCACAAGCCGGCGCAAGCTGGGTACCGGGGACCAGGTCAAGAGGCGGCAAGGGGCGCGGCCGGGGCGCCGGCGTCAAGCCTGTTGCCGCGGTTTGCCTCCTCGTCGCGCTTCCCCCGACCAGATCCTAACCTGTTCGACAAGGCGGAATTGGAGAGGTTCGAAGAGGAATTGTTCACATCTATGCTGCCAAGCCCCTCCGACCAAGCAGCTATGGATCGTAATCTTGTCATGGAATGTCTTCGCCTCTACAACTCTATGCATCCGGTAACTGTTCTTGTGCTCTTAACAATCGTAGTTAGTCAGGAATGAAATTTTCTGCTGTTGTATCGTTTTGTTCGTTGAATGAAACGAGGGGGCGACCTGTTCTCTCTAAAAAAAAAAATTGTCTGCTGTTGCTGTTGAACCGATGATTTACCTGGGCCCCCTCATATCATTAAGATCACTTTGCTTTAGTATTATTCATATTAGCTTCACATTCATTACCTCTGACATGAAATTTCGGGCTGATGGGAATGCAGCTTGTGTAATGTTCCCTGAGTCATTTTGTATTCTGTGCTCAATTTTAGTGAGATAAATGTTGGTTTGCCTCCGTAAACCTTAATCCGAAGTTTGGGTAGATGCGATATGTAGTATGTGTAATGGCCCCTGAGGCATTTTGTGATCTTGCTATGTATTCTGTGTCCGAGTTTGTCGGCTTGCTTCAGTGAACCATAATCAGCAGAAATTGGTGGTTCCCTGAACCAAACTGACATGTAACTCTACAAACATGGTGACTCGTCATGTTACGAAAAATTCACACAATGATTTATTATGGAATAGCACCTCCATTTTTCTTGATGCTAAGACGAGGCATTTTCACAAAAAATTAATGAACTCCATGTCTTACTGTTTATAAATAAAAGCGAACTGTGTATTTTCTTAAAATCCAAGGAATGGTACACTTTAATATGAACTGTTAATATTATCCATGGTGTTACAATGGCCTTGAAATTATAAATTCGCAGGAAACAAAGCTTAGTACAATGCACTTCAAGATTCTGTTATGTCATGAATGCAGCTATTTTACCAAATGGTTGCATTATTCCCATTATCTGTTAGCCATAGCAGAAATTCACATCCTGTTGATTTGAGCCAATTTGGTCTCGAGGAACCGAATTGGATTTAGAAATCAACAGGAACTAAACCAGAGTTTGCTTTGGTGGCAAGATTCATAGGATTAGGAGTTGAATTGGTTGCTGTTGTACTGGCATGGTGAGAGAGCTTCATGGGGGAAGAAGATCGAGTTCGATGGCAATAGTAATGATGGACTGCTTATTTGGCTTAGCATTGGCCAGATAAGGCTTGGAAAAATGGGTACCACAAGCTGTTGCTCCTGGTGCTCTATAGGGACAAATCACCACTGTTAATGTTGCAAACAGCAGCTCAGATGAAAGACGGCACAGCCGTGCCGTTATTATAACTACAGCGGACCATTTTGCTACAGTTAGTTATTGATGCTTTTTTTCTTCTATTATTCTGTTTTTGTTTTACCTTACTGCCTGTACCGATTTTTTTTTTCTATCGTTGGTTGGTTGACCAGGGCAATGAGTACGAACCTGCCCCTGGTGTGGTGACCGCATACAGCAGTCCTCAAAATGGCTCTTGCTGGACTCATGGCAACTTTGTGGCTCGTCCCAAGCGCTCTGGCTGCTTCTCCTTCCTGCCTGCTCCACGAGTTCTCTTCTTTTATGAGCTTGTTACCAAAGATGATTTCAAAGGAGTTGTCTCATGCACCCCTCTAAGTATGTATTGCCATCGTAAATCTTCCTTTCCGCTTCAGTTCAAATATCTTCCAATGCTGAAAGCAAAACCTGCATGAGAAAAAAAAATGTAATTCTCATCACGAGGCATGGCATCATATACAGGAAGCTACTGCTTGATGCCGAAAATTCACCTTTGCATATGATATCTTCATAAAAAAGTGGACCACTGACCATGATCATGTTACAGTTATGCACCCTTTTTTTACGATAGCTCAATGGGGATATAGTGTGGTATTTCCCATTTCCTTTCTTTTTTATGGATGCACTTTCCTTTTCATGGTTAAATCAAGATGACTGTTGTTGGACCTAGATTAAATCAAGATAGTTCAGGATTAAATCAAGATGACCTAGGTTATGGTTTTTATTCCAAATTCCACCAGGTTATTATTGCGTACCGATGATTATCGTCTTTAAAATATATGAATGGACCTTGTTAATGCCTTTGATGTTACACCATGCATGTTCTATGCTGATTCCTTTTTGTTTATTTCCTTTCTTCTGCTTTTCAGATGAGCCAGTTACTGAAGCCTGCAGTTTGCTTGGTTTTCGTCTTGGATGGGGTACTCGTCGTAATGGTAGATGTATGTCCTCGCTCCCTCCTATCCTTCCCCGACATAACTACAAAATCATCATCATTCATTTTCTGGTCTTTGTTGACTTCTTCCTGTGCTTTTCAGCGGATTGCCTTTGCAGCACATGCTACCGTCTCGTTGATAGGCAGGTTCCTTTCGCGGGGAAAACATTTCCATGTGGACATAATAAGGCAAAGTGTATCTGTGAAATGTGCCATGTTCGCTCTGAAGTGCTGCATCCATTTCCAGGAGAATTTGCATATCCCAATCATGACTAGAGCTGTGGATAGGAAAGACTTGTAGACTTGTTAGCCTTGCTGCATATTTTGGCTTGCTGTGTGTAATGCCCTATGCTAGGTATCATGGAAAAGATGATGGCATTGTCATAAAACCGTATGTAAGTAAATTTCGTCGGTTGCAGTAGTATGAGATGTTTCATATTTACATCGGCACCTCTGACCCGGGACTCCCTGCAGTAGAGGAGTTTCGAAGTGTAACCATATTGACTCTCCATTACCCACGAGTTTGGTACAACTCAGCTTCAGAATAGGATTGGGTAGCTGTCTGCTCTTCTCATTGTTGTCTCCATTTTCTTCCATTTTGGATGATCTGTCAATGAGATTTGTAGTTGTATGTGCGGTCACCAGAAAATTTGTAGCTTTATTATACAGAAGCAATAAACCTGAGCACATTGCATATACTCCCTCCTCACAATTACATGTCATTTTGGACTTCTTCAATTTTCTCAAATCACATGTCATTCTCACTCTTGTTGGACCTAGATTAAATCAAGATAGTTCAGGATTAAATCAAGATGACCTAGGTTATGGTTTTTATTCCAAATTCCACCAGGTTATTATTGCGTACCGATGATTATCGTCTTTAAAATATATGAATGGACCTTGTTAATGCCTTTGATGTTACACCATGCATGTTCTATGCTGATTCCTTTTTGTTTATTTCCTTTCTTCTGCTTTTCAGATGAGCCAGTTACTGAAGCCTGCAGTTTGCTTGGTTTTCGTCTTGGATGGGGTACTCGTCGTAATGGTAGATGTATGTCCTCGCTCCCTCCTATCCTTCCCCGACATAACTACAAAATCATCATCATTCATTTTCTGGTCTTTGTTGACTTCTTCCTGTGCTTTTCAGCGGATTGCCTTTGCAGCACATGCTACCGTCTCGTTGATAGGCAGGTTCCTTTCGCGGGGAAAACATTTCCATGTGGACATAATAAGGCAAAGTGTATCTGTGAAATGTGCCATGTTCGCTCTGAAGTGCTGCATCCATTTCCAGGAGAATTTGCATATCCCAATCATGACTAGAGCTGTGGATAGGAAAGACTTGTAGACTTGTTAGCCTTGCTGCATATTTTGGCTTGCTGTGTGTAATGCCCTATGCTAGGTATCATGGAAAAGATGATGGCATTGTCATAAAACCGTATGTAAGTAAATTTCGTCGGTTGCAGTAGTATGAGATGTTTCATATTTACATCGGCACCTCTGACCCGGGACTCCCTGCAGTAGAGGAGTTTCGAAGTGTAACCATATTGACTCTCCATTACCCACGAGTTTGGTACAACTCAGCTTCAGAATAGGATTGGGTAGCTGTCTGCTCTTCTCATTGTTGTCTCCATTTTCTTCCATTTTGGATGATCTGTCAATGAGATTTGTAGTTGTATGTGCGGTCACCAGAAAATTTGTAGCTTTATTATACAGAAGCAATAAACCTGAGCACATTGCATATACTCCCTCCTCACAATTACATGTCATTTTGGACTTCTTCAATTTTCTCAAATCACATGTCATTCTCACTCTCCAATGCACTTGTCTCTTCCTAATACACCTTTCTCCCTTTCTATTACACTTTTATCTCTCCTTATTTTTTGTGTTCTCACTTTTTTCACCTCTTTTTAATTCTCGTGCACTGAACTAGAAAATGACATCTTTTTCTCAATGGAGGTAGTAGTAAAGACTTGAGCGAGTGTCACAACAGGGAGAGGCGTTTATGCTGCTTATTAGCGAGTTGCAGTTGTACCTCTGTGCTCCACGTCGCTTAGTGAATCGATCATTTTGTATTTCGCATTTTTTTTCCCGTTCAGGCAATTAGAATTTGATGCTTATGTGGGTGTACTTACATACAAGAATGATGTCGTTGTTGATTGCTAGTTATTGAGAAGCTACAATCTCCTTGCTTGGATCAACATACCCAGATCATATTGTGCGGTAAATATGTGTTCACAAAGAAACAAGTGATGAAGTGGTGCCAAAGTGAATGATCTTATTTCAATCAGGTGTAGAGAACAAATACAAAATGCTTCGGACTTTTGAATCGTTGTGTTTCCCTCTCGTGCCTATGAATGCGGAAGTCCAATGTCATAGAGGATTATGCTGCTTATGCCGTCTGAAATTCTTAACACAACGATTGCAGTTAATTAAACAATGTCAGCATAGGTCTTTGTTGCCAATTCTCTTTCGATAGATGGTGAAATGTCTGAACGTTTCTTCTGATCAAACTGAATGACTCGGTACAGTGTGGAACAGTACAAAACAGGAAGCACACATAACAATTACTGTGACCAATTTAGCGGAATAGTCAGGAGACTCGAGGCTGCAACAGCATCACCGTAGGCGCAAACGACAAAGAACCCAAAATGTTCCAAATGTTTGAAGCAGTCCACGGATCCTGCTGCCATTTGGAAGCTAGATTCTGGGCTGAAACTGTACGCATCATAACGGTAATTAATAACAATGAGGTCTAGGAACATGCTACATACAGGTGTTGTACTATTAGATCCATATATAATGTATCTCTTACAGAAGTCTACCTATCGGAAAATTTTCAGATTCCGCGACGAAAGAATGGGTGAGCTCACGGATCTCCCCAGACTGCTACTAAGTTTCCTATCTGCTGTGCTTGCAGGTGTGTTGCATTCGTTGAAATCCAAGACTCTCGCCTCGGCCTGCAATATTAAGTTGACTTAGACTGTTTGATTTTGGGTTAAAACAATATTCAAATTAAAATATGAAGTGAGAACCACTCACTATGATTTTGGTCTGCAATTTGCTTGTTCCCGGTTCATTCTTGGCATCAATATTCTCTTTGTTTTCCTCATCAGTGTTCCTGTTACCGCCTGCTAGCACATCATGGGCCTCCGCCACAGCAGTAGCACAATGTACACTTATGTGCTCTGGTAATCCTAATGCATCAAACGTTCTATCTCCTGGGCTAAATAAGTACGAACCCTGACACAAACATATGAACATGAATAAATTTGTCAGCAGAAACACGCAAATAAATACTACGTATTGTGCAACTTGAAAATATGAAACATCACAGCAAACTTCATCCATTTGATTCAAGGGGGTGTCTGGAAGAAAGTTTTTGGTCGAATTCCGACTGAAACTTCCGCAGGACTAAGAACATAATTTACTGGATTATATGACCACAAACATTTGATCTATTTATGACACAAAAATGGCAGTAAGAAAATGAAAAGGAAAAAGAACGAATTTTACCTGAAACTGCATAAACAAAGGAGACTTCCATGCTGAAGGTGATTCCAGACCTCTTTTGATACCTGGAGTATCGGCCAATCTAGCAAAAGCAGTGATTCAGAATAGAATTACAAAATGACAAATTGCCAATGCGTTAGTAATATTCAATTATTCTTAAACATTGAAACTAAACAGCAGCTGCCAGTTCCATTCTAGTCACTATTTGCTCAGCATCAGAATATGGCCGTTTGGATCGCGTCAACTTAAATTGCTGATGGACAAAATTCAGCGTAACATGAAAAGATGACTATTTGTGAGGTTCCAGTGTAATAGTTCAGTAGATTTACAACTCTACAAAAGAATTCAAGTCGTAAGGTGACCGCTAGCAACTTAAAGGGGAGCGAATTGTCATTCACCCACTGTAAATTGTTATAATGCCTACCACAACTTATTCATATAATAGGAACTGAATAGCTGCTAAAAAAGAGAAATTTTCAAATTAAAACAAAGGAAAAGTGATACCAGAGCAGCATCTTACATGTTCACATATTCGTAACTCGCATTGATGCATGGCGATGATTTTTCAACAATTAGTCCTGCAGGCTTTGATTTAGAACTAATTATTTCCTTGCAGGATGGGGTGGCATTCTTGGAATATGTTGCGACACTCTTATGGGACGAGTCTGATATCCCACGATTCTTTTCCATCCCAGATTTCTTCTCGATCCTTTTATCTGGGGTGGGAGACAATATATCCCTGTGTCTTTTCTTCATTACTGATGGGGTGCATCCAAAGCTTTCGGCAGCAAGCAGACCATCAGAGTTTTCATCATCTGCTGGACAGCCCCATAATCTTAAAGGAGTGGGGACATTGTCCATGGCTGATCGCATCAAGTGCCTCATGCCAAATGGACTAAAATCTTGCAGGTCGCCAGATGGTACAAGATCACAACTGACAAATGGATCATCTAAACTTGGAAACTTGGGAGGTTTGTAGAATAGGGCTCCATCATCCTTCTTTTCGTCCTCGTTGTTCTCAATGTCCTTCGTTGATTGTTCCTTTTCAGTACTGACCACAGGCTCTTTGGCATCTGCCAACCGTTGGTCACCACATTGTGTTATGCATTCCATCGTCATGGAAGTCTCATCACTGCTGCCAGATTTAACAGACTGCTCGGTGTCACCAAAAGAGTTGTTTGAGATTGGGAACGTCTCTGCTTGAGAATCTGTTATTTCTCTCGGTTCAGGTCTATTTTCTGGTGTATCAGACAAGCTATCAGAACATACTAAAGGGGCAGATACTGACATGTCTGGTTGGAGATCAGCAGCAACAGTATCAGGTCCTGAAACAAGACTCTGTAGGGAAATACCTTGCCAAAGATCTGATTCCAGACAGTTAGAGATTGAATGCAGGTTTTGCTCAGCACCAGAGACATTTGGTATCACAGAGAGATGCACTTCCTGGGTGATATCAATTGGTACCAAAGACATTTCTTGATTTGCTGAGCTATAATGAGTTTGGTTGCCTGAAAACAGAGAATTGCTTGGTACTTCATCTGTATTCATCTGCAGATTCATTCTTTGATCAAACTCCTCTTCCAAGTGTTTATCCGGATCAAAGTTTGAGGAGGATACATTGTAATGAACACCAGACAAAGCAGATACTACAGCCTCTGTAGGAGCATAGCTTACCCCCTGACACATGGAAGAGTTCTGCGCATCTCTGTTGCTGTCATCCACATTTACTTTTAAATCACAGCTCAAAGCAACATTGGCGTTCTGCACTTGAGAACAATAGATCTCAGCAAATGATGATTGACTACCACATGATGCATTCTCTACCTCCCCAATCGCATTGCAATCACTATCTTCAATGTTTTGTTGGTTCATCACAGATGAGGAATCACAATTTTCAGGACATTCAATCAGAGGGAGGCATGGGACTTGAGCCAATAATCCTGAAGCCATGTATGAATCAACCTTTTTCTTTACCGAACTGTTCCAGTGATTTTTAATGGCATTATCGGTCCTGGTAAGAGAAATTGAAATTACAAGTTCAGTCTTACACAGGCCATTATTTACCAACAATCAGCGATTACAGTCGACAGATGTGTCAGAAACTCAAAATTGGAAGCTAAGCATGCTAATGTAAAGTATGTTTGATTTACCTACTGTAAAACCTCTATTACTTGATACGAAAAAGGGTGAGTTGGTTTCCAACTTCTACTTAATAGTTTCATAATTTATCAGGGATAAAACAGCCCCTGGCTGAGAAGAAATATTAGTTTTTGCCATCATACATACAAATTTACCAGCAGTGCAGGTTATCTAAAGGGAAGCATTTAGTTACCTTCCAGGTAAAAATTTTGTCAATTCAGCCCATTTATTTCCATACATTCGATGTGCATGAATGAGAGTAATTTCCTCTTGTTGCGTCCATGCCTCCTTGTTTATGGCAGGATTAAGATGATTGTGCCACCTGAATCGGATTATGTAGTTCAACATTAGAGCGTCTACAGTCATCAGAAAATATTTAACATACGTAGTGATAATATGAAAGATGGTATTTACAATAATAGACCAGAGTGAGCTATTGAAATACCAAAAGCTGAGTCAAATAAAGAGAAATTTAAAAATAAAACATCTTGTATCAGCAATCAATATGTAGAGTGTATGAAGGCTGATACTCACAATAACTTGTTCGAGAAAAGATATTCAGAATAACTATACCAGAGTGAGTTATTGTAATACCAGAAGCTGAGTGATCAAATAAGACAGCAATTTTAAAATGAAACATCTAAAATGAATTAACTCATGGTTTTCAGAGATCAATATGGAGAAGGTTTCAGACAAAGAAATCATCATGAAAGAAAACATTTGTTAATGTAAGGAAATGATAATTTCCAGCAGTAATTAGTCACTAGCATATCAAAACTGCAGGATATACTTTATTTTCCACTCTGCTGAGCCCCACAAAATGTTTTTCTTTTACCCAAAAAAAAAAAGCACTGTAAAGGATTTGTGTAGCATAGCAGCAGCAAAAGGCTAAATGTTATCATGCTAAACTAAAATTTCCAAAGGTAGTTCAGTAAAACCACCGCTGTGGCACTTCTGGTACTAGTGATAACAGTGTCATCGGCACTAGAATAGACAAAATAATCTAATAAAATTAATCATGTGCAAAAGCATAAAAGGTCAAAGCAAACACTGTATGTGCCAATTGTTGGCATGTGTTTGTTCAGCATGAGGTCTTAATGTCCTACTGACTTTGGTTGCGAGGGAACTGAGGGCAGGTTTTGTTCGTGGCCCTGCCCACCACGCCATCGCAAGGGCGCGCCAATGATTTGGCGGAGGATTTCGCAACCCTAGTTTCACCCATGCGTTGGCAGAAACTGAACTAGAACAAGCATTGTAGGGGCGTGTGGGGGTGCCAGCATAGGTCGTCGAATAAAAATAAAAAGAAGCCAAAAACACACTGGTGCAAAGAAAATTTCCATGCCATACCGTTCCCTGCATTGCTTTCCTATTCGTCCTGGCAGGGCTTGAGCAATGGTTGACCATTTCTTTGGCCCGTATTTATTTACCATCTGAACAATGATTTCGTCTTCCTAGAAACAGAGGACGAGATATTAGAGTGGGTATAAAGTATTGGACCGGTGACAATAGGATGTGTAACCATATACTTAAAACAAAACAAAAATCAGAAACAAATCAAAGTGTGCTTACTTCTTTGGACCATGGCCCCTTCACCAGTTCAGGATTCAGAACTTTTTGCCACCTGTGCAAACATTGCACATCGGTTCTGTCGGGAAAACATTCAGCTGGAAAGGTAAAAGGTTTTGTGTCAAGGATTGGGGGTATGAAGAGGAGAAAAAACAGATGCTTGGGAAGCATAGTTTAATGAAACAAGAATATGCTATCCTTTGAGTTGGCACACCATAAGCAGTGGGATTTTGAAGAATATGATGCTTTGTTCATATCATTTGCCATGTTGCACTAAGGCACAAGACTGGGAACACTGTTTTAAACAGCATTTTTTTAATTAAAAAAAAGTCCCGAAACAGAGTGCAGCCCCTACTGTCCTATATATAAAAGAAACAAAGGGGTAACTGTACAAATGCGAACCATGGTTTGGAAGAAGAGCATAAGATATTCTTCCTACATTGTTCCTTAGACAAGCATTAAATAACATCATAGTATGAAGTGCATTTTTACTTAGGGATCAAAATGTCCTGGCAACCGCACATAGATTATGCAAAAGGTCGGTACCCTGGACAAACTCAATGGGGAGGACGTGTTGGTGAAGAAATTTTGTGTTTCTACCCACGTGGTAGGGAAATAGGGGCTTTGCCCTTCCTTACTGTTGCTCCCATTAGAAAAACTCACAACAACATACATATGGATCTCATGTGCCATTTGTGATGTAAACATCAGATATTCAAAAATTCAAAACACAGAGTGAAAGTTTAGAAATAAAGTTAAAATGAAGCTATAAAAGACATCGCATGGCTGTAGAACAAAGAGTGAGAAAATTTAACTACTTCATAGTATTCCACATATAGCAGCGTTTTAAAGAAACTTACCTATCTTTTTCCAATTTTTCCCTTGGTAGGTTTGAACCGCTCTGGACAATATAGCATCCTGCATTCGAATAGCACGCACGCACAACATCAGACAAAGTAAGGAGATAAAGCAAGTAAGAAATTGTTGCACTGAATGGTTCAGAGATTTTGCATTTTGAGGCTGATAAATTGGTTCGAAGAATCTCAGCTAGGAACCAGGTGGCATATAAAGAAATACCCAGGATAACATATGATAAAAAAAAAACATGCTGCTTTCAAGTTGCTAGTGTGGTGTTATATACGACTACGAGTGGTTAACATTCAGCTTCAAAAGAGTAAATCACCAAATAATCCAACTGAAGACTCCACCCAATGTGCCGGACGTTGCATCAAATAGAAAGAAAAAAAAAGAACATGTATTTGACATTGTTCTTATAACCTGTTGAACCACCCAGTCACTAGGCCCTTAACATGGTGAGTAAACCGGATCGCATTAGGTGGTAGAAGCATGACCATGGTGAGCTTCCACATAGGAGTAAGAAGTACAGAGAGAACACAAATAGACATGTGTGAACTACATCGGACCACATCAGATTTAAATTTTCTCCCACCAGCAAATTCACAGGCGTTTTCCAGTCGATCAATTGTAGCAGCATACAAAACCAGATACTGGATAAACATTCAATAATTGCGAATTTACAGAAGTATGCCAACAAAACACAGGATGAGGCTCGTGTATGACATACCTCTTCAGGCGTCCAATTCCCCTTAGTTGAACGCCGCGTTGGACCGGTGGTCCTCCTAAAGGAAGAAGGGCAGAGAACGAATAAGAAAGATAGTACAGCACACTCTGCATATTTTCTGAAAAACCTTCGCAGTATAATTTTTACCCGTTAAGCGATCGTTGCCTCTGCGGCTCTTGGCTGACTCCCCCTTCACAAGGACCTTGCGGAAGTCCAGAAACTTCTCCAACCTTCTTTGAAACCTTTCCCTTGTCACTTGTCATGGCGACCGAAGACTGAACGACCAATCCCCACTCTGTAGCAGGAGTCCCGGAGGGCAATAACACTCATTATAGTGTCAAGCCCCAAGAAGCGATCCTAGGCTGGAACAGTAAAGGGTGAAAATGAGATCATTTGAACTCGAAGTAACAACCGTGATAAATCAGAATACAGTATGGAGCCGTTGTTGGACTATTGAAAGCAGAGAATTGCCTATGTCATAAGAACATTCATTGACAAAGCTATAAAAAGCAGAATAGCGGATATAACACGAACATGGCTGCAGAAGTTGAGTAATAATCATCTTGAAAAGACAAAGCCTAAATCCCCATTTCCCCAGACGTCATCACGAACCTAAGGTCTCGATTGAGTAACAAGCAACCCATACCGATTCCCTCGTTGCAAGGTTCCTTTACCCACACTGTTAGCCATCTAACCCAGTTGAATCCTTCTATCGCCTCCTGCACAGCACAGCGAAACGCAGGCATACAAGTGTTTGGCCCAGATTTCACTCAAATCTGATCCAGCCAAATGCGGCTCGATAGTAGGAATCTCCAAGTCCGGCGAGATCTCGCCGCTCCACCCAAGCAGCCACCGCCACCAAGAACCCCACACATGAACAATCGAAATCCCAGATTCCCCAAATCGACCCCCGAACTTGTCCCGAAACGAAACGGAAAACGCTGCTGGATCTCACCGTACGGCGGAGCCGACGCGACCAGCGAGAAACTCCGGTGACCGTGCCGCACCCAACCCCGCCGAGGCCTCGGCTCCAAGCCCACCGACGAGAGGCAAGGAAGGGGAGGCGCCGCCTTCTCGACGCCTTCGCCTGGGATGTTTCAAATTTCGGGAGGCGTCAACCTGGCTTCGAGACGCTACTGCACTGGGCCGTTTCCCCTTTGCTCGCTGACGATTTGCGTTTCTCTACTCTAGTGATGAGGAAGCGGAAGAGCGGGTGTGGCATGGACGGCTGGGGCTGGTTACCTGGACAGCGGTTCAATCTGGGCCGTTCGTTCTGCCGACGGGGCCAAATTTTGAATGCCCAGGTGGCTGGCCGCGCGAGGCTCTCAAATTCAACGGCCTTTACCGGTTCTTTTGGTTATTTTGGAATTAGGGAACAGGATAAATTGATGACTTCATTTTACGCTCCTGTATACAATAAGAAGTAAACGACATCTTGTAGCACGTCACCTGCTTGTCCCGTTGCTTTCCTGGAAACCAATTCCTCACCTGCTTGTCCCGCCTATTTAATTATTTCAGCTGTCGTTGTTTCTTGCAAAAGACCGACATTTGCGAGATATGATAGTTAATCACACGACATCCCGTTTTTATATCCGCTTCTCCTTCTGAAACTAAGAATAGATTTCTTGTCACTTGCAGACTGCAGTTTCCTCTTGACTGCTTATTCTTATTGAGGCTTTAGAGATAGACAAGTACCATTTTTCTGAAGAAACCAAGCTCTAAGTTGGTGCCTCCCTTGCATAAACTGTGGTCTCAAGATAATGTAAGTTTGTCCCTCTTTATTGACCAGAAGATCTTGCTTATTTTTATTTTCTAGGATAGACAAGATCATGTTTACTCACTAGGAAATTTAGTAGTTATTATTACCTGACCATTTCGTTGCGAGATAATGTAAGTTTGTCCCTCTTTCTTGACCAGAAGATCTTGCTTATTTTTATTTTCCAGGATAGACAAGATCATGTTTACTCACTTGGAAATTTAGTAGTTATTATTACCTGACCAGCGTTTTTTTCCTATTATCTTCTGTTTGTTCCAGAAAATACAATATGCATCAAGACAGTTTCAGATCAGTGGTTTGCAGATCCCTTTCAAAGAGCCTTCCCTCCAGAAGCAAAGATGGCAGCTGTCCTGAAACAGTCCAGTGTGCAGCCCCTTGTGTTCTTACGCTGCAACCTTCAGTTTGTCGAGGCTGCCAAGGCCAGGCACGGAGCTCCTCACAAAGCTACCGGGAGGAGAGATCCATGTCTCTGGAGAGAGGTTACCTTATGGCTCCCTCACTCTCGAAGCATTTTTCTGAGGACCTCCTAAAAGGTGCCATGGACCTCCAGGAGTCTCTTGCGATGCTGGAGAGGTTCCAAGCTGCATCACAGAGCATGAGGCAATCAAACAAGAAGATAAGAACAGAAACTGGCCAAAAATCTACAGAAATTGATACCATAATCCGTGAAGTCCTTCTGAGACCATCTAATGCTAATAAGGTACAACCTAGAACTGTCAGCAATGGATTGCATGGGCAATTAAGCAATTCTACTGATGAGTTGAAGAATCTAATCAAGGTTAGCCTCCACAAGAAGAACCTCTTGTCTTTATCCTCCAATAATGAACAGGCCTCTTTGAGCCAGTCAACACGGTACTCGTCAAAAGATTATTTGGTGTCCAAGACTACTCAGCAGAAAAAAGTGGCGCCAAGATCGGTTCCATCTTCAGTACAAACTGACAAGTCTACCCCAAGCTTAGTAGCCAAGCTCATGGGCCTGGATGGATTGCCCTCACAAAATGATAATTCTATCATGAAAGATGAGAAGGTTAAACCAGCAAGTTCACCTAGAGCACTGTTCGATATTGAGATGCCCAAATCAAAGAGGCTACTGCCACAATTTTCAGGAGAGGACACTCGGTTTGATACAGGGATGAATGTATCAGAAAAGCTTCCACCAGAATGTTACATTGCTGGGATGAATTATACTCGTTCACAGAAGGTCATTGGTCCTTCCTATGATACACCAGGGATTGATGAGATTCGATCGATGAAATCAATTCACAGAGAGAAGAACACAGAGCAAGTTCAAGGAAAATCCTCGAAAGAAATCAAGACAGTTTCTCATACAAGCAGAAAACAGCAGACGAAGGAGACCACTAAGATCGACAGGAGAACCAGAGAGAAACAAAAATCTCACTTAACTGAAAGGAGCAGAGAAGGTAGGAAGGATGTAAAGGAAAAAGCAGTGCCAGCTCGTAATGCTAAAATAATAAAAAGTCCTGATAAGAATTTGGCTGCACCAAGTAACGGCAACTCAATGAAGCCAATGTTGCAGAAAGCACCTATAAATTCCAGACAGAAGACTGTGTCCAGGAGAAATGTCAAGAGCTCAACTATTGATGAATTAGTGGTATGCATTCTTTGGTTATAGCATGGCATGAAAAATTTCTGTTCAATCTCACATTTGACACCATTTTTAAAGAATGCTAAACGATCAGCCATAGATCACATATTTATTTCAACTGAAATCATTGCTTGCACCCTTATTCAGAAAATTAAGTAATTATTGCAACTGAAGTCATTGCTTGCATCGTGATTCAGAATTAAGTAATTATTGCAACTGAAATCATTTCTTGCATCCTTATTCAGAAAATTCTTGTTCGAGAAATTTTAGCTAATTCATCCAGACCTTCTTTTATTTTTAGGAATTCATTCAGACCTTTTTTTTTATAAGAATTCATCTGGACCTTGACCCTCAGAAATTTTTGCTTCTTAAATAGGCTTATCAGATACAAAAAGAGATCGGTCATGTCCTGGATGAAAGTGATGGTCCATCTACAGAACATAGCGCCACACCTAGCGATGAAAGCGTACAGAGTGCTGATTGGGATGCAGAATCTTCTGTGGACGGTAAGGATGTTTGGTGTGGGCTATGATTTTATTTTTACTTCACCTAGTTCAACATGTGACAAAACTTGATTTTACTGGACTAACCAATAATTTTCATTGCAGATTTTCGGAACGATTTTAGTGAGTCCAATGAATCTGTTTTATCAATCAACCATAGTGAAAGAATCAATTCAGCTTATGAAGATGCCACTCACCCGTCAACAGCAATAATCCCAACAGAGGAAGCTGAGATAAAAGATGAGATCAGTTTGCTTCTCCTAAGCTATCCATCATTCCTTAGCCGAGCTGCGGAACTCACAGGCGTTGGCTCATACGATCATCTGACTAATCAATATAAAGGAACTACCAAAGCTGAAATGAAAAATCTTGAGCTCTATTTGGATACAGCAGCAGAGCAACTGGAACGAAAACATGGTCAGCAAAACAGCTTGTTCTACACCGGTTTTCAGGGGGAGAAACGCAGGGCTACAACATACTTCTCGCTGGAGGCATTGCTGATAGACATCAGCAATGGGATTAGAAAGCTGAACAGCTACGCCGACGCTGACGCCTGCGGCACAACGGACAGTCTCCACATGAAGCTGGAGAGGGATCTCTGGTGCACAGACAATTCAATAAACGGCGTGTGGGACTTGGGATGGCAGGACTGGATTTGCATGGAAGAAACAGAATGCTTCGTCAGAGATGTTGGGGATGGCATTCTATCCCTGCTCATTGAGGAAGCTGCTCTTGACGTGTTGGCTTGAGTGATCTAGCTACAGCGAAGTGGTTCTTTCCATCATGACGATCTAACTTCAGTCTGAATATCACTGCGCGGGTCGCGCAGTTCTGTTGTATATCTTGCGTTAGGTTTAAGTAGTTTGCATCTGTGTAATGGTCCGGATTTCACTACCTAGACTAGAAGAAATTAGGAACTGCTGATGGTCTGTCGCCTACAACATGAAATGGTTTTGTAATCTGTGCAAAACTGCATGGAGAAGTAAAATGAAAAAAAAAATTATTACACAACTGATGAACCTTGAACATCGTGAATCAGTTTCCTCGAATAGTCTCTGGGTGGAGAAGTTCCATCTGTAAACAGGACACGCTCGTTTAAGGCTGAAGAACACCTGACAACTCGATGAAAATAATGCGATGACATCGCCGTCGCAAAACTCTGGAGCATCTCTGGAAAGTTTCGTGACACACTGTTTGTGTTTCCTACACAAGTGATCCGTGCAGAAAACTGAAAAAGGGCTATTAGCAACACAACGCGGGCTTGCATTGTATGATCCGAAAACTGTATTCAGACAAATTCTGGCCGGCCCTGGCCTTAACTAGAGGAAAGCAAATTGTGTAGGACCCGGGTCCTTTATAAAATAAAAAGGACCCCTCTCCCCTTACGCCACGTGTACCGATCTGCTCAGGCTCTGCTGTCCTCGCTCCGTAACTCCCGTCATCCTCTGATCGCTGGCGCGGGACGCACGAAACAACAAAGGAAAGGGTCGGCGGGAACGATCCAGGTCCCTGATCGGCAACATCGGCCTCTCGATCGCTCACACAGCACGGCATAACTAATGTCAATCCGGTGCTATCTGATTCTAATCTCTATGGTGCAATACTTGAATTAAGAGATGAATCTTTCTAGATGTCGAGTCAATCTGCACGAGCGATCAGGGACCTGAATTCAGAAATTACACGAGGGGAGAGAGGTCCTTTTTATTTTGTGTAGGACCCGGGTCCTAGAGGCATGAGACCGTAGGCAGACAAGGGGAAACATCCATTCATCCTGACCGTCCATCAGACCAGCACCACGAATCGGTGGTGACGTCACTGTCAACGCACACCCACCACACCCAACAGACGGACACAACAGTGATCCCTCCCCAGCCACCCGCCGCCGCGCCTTCTCATCTCATCCTCCGCCGGCCATGGAGTCCCTGGGCGTGCTGCTGCTGCACCCCTTCAACGCGTACCTGGAGCAGGAGCTCGACCGCCGCTT